>ML831171.1:51882-63219 GCA_009831015.1 Picea engelmannii
CAATATTCTTCAAAGTGTCCACCTTCATCAATGATACTTTATTTTCTTCAATCATGTCTCTCACAAAGTGATATTGAATATCAATATGCTTTGTCTTTGAATGATAAGTCGGGTTCTTCACCAGAAAAATTGCACTCTGACTTTCACACTCTATCCTTACACCTTTCTGTACCAACCCAATACCTGAACACAATATTTGTAACCATATGGTTTCCTTACCTGCATGAGTGGCTACCATGTATTCAACTTCTATAGTTGAAAGTGCCACTACAGCCTGTCTTTTTCTCATCCAACTTATTGCTCCTCCAAATAGGTTAAACACATACCCACTTATAGATCTCTTATGATCCATATATGTATCCCATTCTGCATCCACAAAGCCATGTATATCCACCACTCTATCCAATCCCAATCTTCCTTCGTAGCACAATCAATAGCTAGAAGCACCATGAAAATACCTAAAAACCCTTTTTACTGATGTCCAATTCTCCTTCCCTGGTTTTGACACATACCTACTCAAAACTCCCACTGCATGTGCAATGTCCTATCTAGTACAGACCATTGCATACACCAAACTGCCAATTTCACTAGAATATGGAACACGAGACATGTCCTCCTCTTCATGTGTCTTGGGACACTGATCCATGGATAAATTTATACCAACAAGAATAACAACCTTTACCATTTTACATTCCTGCATATTAAAACTCTGCAATATTGTCTCGACATATTTTCTCTAATTTAACTAGAGTTTCCTCCTTTTCTGATCTCTTTTAATTTCCATGCCCAAAATGAAATTTGAAGCATCAATATGCTTCATGTCAAATTTAGAGGACAACTATTTTTTCACATCTTGGATAATATCCTTGTTATTTCCTATCAACAACATGTCATCCACATACAAGACCAAATAAATCAAATGATCACCAATTAATTTAAAATACACACAATGATCCTCTTTGCTTCTTGTGAAGATAAGTCCCAGCATATAAGTATCAAATTTTTGATACGACATCCTTGGTGATTGTTTTAAACTATATAGGGACTTTTTCATCTTGCATAACAACTCCTTCTTTCCCTTAACAGAATAACCTTCTGGTTGCTTCATATAGATTTTTTCTTTCAGATCCCCATGTAGGAATGTTGTCTTCACATCCATTTGTTCTACTTCAAAATGAAATGCAGCAGAAACAAATAACATAAATCTTATAGAGTTTAACTTAGCAACATGAGAAAAAATCTCACCAAAATCAATTCCCGCAACCCGGGAATAACCCTTTGCTACTAACCGAGCTTTGTATTTCTCCACTTTTCCTTCTACATTTAACTTCTTTTTAAATACCCATTTTCTTCAAATGGGATTTCTTCCAGTCGGCAACTCCATTAGATATCGAGCCTCATTCTTATCTAAAGATGCCATTTCTTCGTCCATGGCCCTTTTCTAGAGATTTACATCCTCTAAATCCACTCCCTCCCTAACAGTTCTAAGATCATCATCAGTAATAGACAAAGCAAAATTTGAACAAAAACAAGATGGACTATACCTTTCTGGTAGACTTCTTTCTCGAACCGATCTCCTCAATATTGGAGTATGAGGATCTTCTTCTTTTGATTCCTATTCTTCTTTAGAGTTTGATTCTTCTAAGGAAAACAAGAGTAACCTTCATTGACAATTCTTAGTTTCTGGGTTCCAAAGCTTATAACCTTTGATACCATCTTTATATCCAATAAAGATACACTTTTCAGCATTCTTATCTAGCTTACTCTTGTTTTCCTTTGGATCATGAACATATGCATCACAACCAAATACCTTGAGATGTGTGAGAGAAGGTTCCTTACCAGTCCATACCTCTTATGGAGTCTTGTCATCCAATGCTAATGAGGGTGATCTGTTGACCAGGTAACATGCAATACCCACTGCCTCTACCCAGAATTCTTTCCCTAACCTAACACCACTGAGCATGCACCTTATTTTTTCCATCAGCGTCTTGTTCATCCTTTCTACAACCTTATATGGAGTAGTATTATGCCTTGCTATACCACACTTCTTAAATATTTCTTCAAATTCATTCCCGCGGAAATATTTGCCATTATCTGTCCTTAGCATCTTAATTCATTTCTTTTTTTGATTCTCAACAAGAGCCTTAAACTCTTTAAACCTGTCAAAGACTTTAGATTTATTCCCAAGGAAATATATCCAAGTATTCCTCAAGAATTCATCTATAAATGAGACATAGTACACATATTTTCCCAATGGTGGGACCGACATAGGTCCAAAAACATCTCTGTGAACTAGCTGTAAAATTCCTTCTTCCTTCATTCCACCAGAGGGGAATCTTACCCAATTTTTCTTCCCATATAGACACTGTTCACAGAAATAAAAATCCATAGATAATTTAGACATACCTTCAACCATACCTTTACTGTGTAGTAGTCGAAGACCCTTCTTTCCAATATGCCCCAGTCTTTGATGCCACAGCATAACCTTTTCTCCAGAGCCTGTAGGAGTTATTTCTTCTTCAACTCCAATATTAGGAATAATGGAACTATTACACCCATCACTAATAGTGATTCCTTGCAGCTTATACATAGTTCCAAATGGAACTCCCTTCAGCAACACCATTTCTCCTCAAACCATCTTGTAGGTTTCCTTTTCAAATATTGTTTTTACCCCTGCATCGTCCATTTTGCCTACAAAAATCAAATTTATAGCCAAACCTGGGATGTGTAGAACATCGAGAAATGCTCTATTCCTTCCATCTATAAGCCTTAACTTGAATTTTCCTTGTCCTATGATTCTGGTTGTTGAATCATCACCTGTGAAAAAATTACCTCCATCGTATCTTTCATATTCACAGAACCACTCCCTATGGGAAATCATATGAAAAGATGCACCAGAGTCAACCAACCATGCCTCATGATCTGCATGTGTTCTTGAAGAAGCTAAGTACACATCCCCACCTTCTTCCTTGGAGGTATTTTCTTCTATAAAAGGAGATTCTTCAAATCCCTTCTTTCTCTCAACTTTGGATCTACACTGCTTCTTGTAGTGCCCTTTTTTTCCATGTCTCCAACATACCTTTACAAAATTTCTGGGAGATTTAAATATACCCTTAGAATTAGATATCCCACTTGGGAACTTAGATCTATTTCTTTTCTAGGAGCATCCTCTTGTAAATAATGCATTTGTTCTCTGTCCTTCCATATTCTTCCATCTCATCTCCTCCGACAACAAGGATGAGACCACTTCATCAAACTTCAAGGAAGTTGTATTACTACCTATGGAAAAAAATAGACTATCCCAAGAGTCTGGTAAAGAACACAGTAAACTAATACATTTATCTTCATCTAAAATTTTAACTCAACAGATACTAACTGACTTACCACAGTATTGAAGGCATTCAAATTATCTGCCACCAAGTCTCCATCTCTCATATTCAGGTTATACATCTTCTTTCTTAGGATTAGTTTATTTACTAAGGACTTAGAATGATACAACTTCCCCAACTTTTCCCATAAATCCTTGGCTGTAGATTCCTCTGACACATTCAATAATACTAAATCGGAGAGACACATTCATATTTTTCTCTTTTCCTTCCGATACAACATTTTCCAGTCATCTGTTGAAGTTCCTATATGTGTAGTACATGGATCTACCATGATCCACTTATCTCTGGCCACCAACAAATCTTCCATATTGATCTTCCACAAATCAAAAATTTTCCCATTAAACTTCTCGATCTCCATCATCGAAATGCTTGCCATTTCTTTTCACCTGAAAAATCATTACCACATATCTCCCACTGTAACAAGGCTTATCACAGTCTCGAGCCAAACCCTTTCCCACAAAGGAGTCCCCCTGAAGACAACAAAGGTATGATACCAAATGTAGATTTTAACCTTGTACAATATTTACTGCAAACATATTTTCAGTAAAAGAACAAAAAAGATACAATGGAAAATACAAACATTACACATATATTTTTCCCTTGGAAACCCAAACCAGGAAAACCAACATATTCTATATTCATTCATTAGTGATACATTTTTTACAATATAATATATATATAGGATCTAGTGGCATCCAAAAACCTAACCCAATGACTTGGATTAGTTAACAACCTTAATTCGTTAACTAGAAATAGAAAACTAGCGATCCCCCCTCTAAACCCCCTGCAAAGAATATAACACATACCTAACAAAAATATCCCTATGCCATACTTGGAATCACTCAACATTTCTAATTTAACCAAACTCACGAATGAACCCATTTTTCATGATCCCACTTGGCCCAATATTCCTACCAAACTACCTTAAGATATTCCAATGTTTGAAGGAAAATCACGGGATGATCCCGCCAACCATGTTATGACCTTCCACTTATGGTTCTCTTCAAACAACATCTTGGATGATTCCATCTGCCTAAGGTTGTTTCAATGTACTCTCATTGGTTCCTCAACCAAATGGTATGTGGACGAAAAATCAGGGTCCCATGCAACCTTTGAATCATTGGCCAAGGCCTTTTTGTCCTTTTTTCAACTACCAGTTCATCATGATACTAGCTTAGAACTTCTCTTAGAGTTTGAAAAAACTATTGCTATCCATATAGCTGATCACATCCATGATGGCGTCAGCACCAGATTTTGTGTAAAATGGAAACCACCAAATAACAACATCTTGATTGGTTTCTCAAATCCCTTGTCTTTATTATTTCCAAGGATGTGGCATCCACCTTCCCTCAGACAGAGGAAGAGGCCATCAACAAGGATCAATAGTTTGACCTCATCTATTCTCAATCAGGCTAATTATACAAAATGTTTCATGATGCACCTATACCTATACCATTTGTCTAGGAGAAACCTGGGATGTCCCAAGCTGCAGATGGGTTGTGTGAGCAACAATTATTGCAAGGCAGTGTTTCTCTCTGATTTCAGGCCCTTGGTTTAAAAGTGTGGAAAGAAGGTTGAAAAACTCATCAAATGCATTTTATTCAAAGGCCGCAGTCATAAGCACCAAGCACAACACACAGAAGGAGTCCATTTCGGGCTTAAAATAAAGTGAGCGGGCATTTTGTTTTCAAAGGAGAGGATCCTTATATGGAACAGATCGACGGTCATTGGGTAAGCTTGAGTTGCGGAGTTGCACAAGGCTTAGCGCATGGACTCATCTCTTGTGGCCAAAGTCACGAAATGATCATTCATGATTTAGGATACATGGCGCCTGATCAGGCTTGGTCGGCATTTCGGCTACCAGAACTTCAAAAGACAGGGGGTCTCTCTTCCACTCCATCGGGAAACCTCAAAACGTGAAATGAGAAAAGTCATTTCGTCATTCCGGCTACCAGGACTATGAAAAACAAGGGCTCACTCCTCCATTGCATCGAGAATCGCTGAAACCCAAAACGTGAAATGTAAAATCCCCCCAGGAGTTGTTTCGGCATTTTGGCTACCAGGACTTTGAAAGACAAGGGGTCAATCCTCCACTGCATCGGGAATCGCTGAAACCCAAAATGTGAAATGTAAAATCTCCACAGAAGCCGTTTCGGTATCCCAGCTACCGGGACTTTGAAAGACAAGGGGTCTCTCCTCCACTGCATCGGGAATCGTTGAGACCCAAAACAAAAAATGTAAAATCCCCCTAGGAGTCGTTTTGGTATTCCGACTACCGGGATTTGAAAGACAAGGGGTCGCTCCTCTACTGCATCAGGAATCGCCGAAACCTAAAACACAAAATGTAAAATCCCCTCGGGAACCGTTTCATCATTCCGGCTACCAGGAATTTGAAAGACAAGGGGTCTCTCCTCCACTGCATCAGGGATCGTTGAAACCCAAAACGCGAAATGTAAAACCCCCCAGGAGCCATTTAGGCATACTGGAAACTGGGACTTTGAAAGACAAGGGGTCTCTCCTCCCCTACATCGAAAATTTCTGAAACCCGAAACACGAAATGTAAAAGCCTCGAAGACAATTGCATGGCCCTGTGGTTACGTTGAGAGTGAAACCTGAAGAAATGAAGGATGGCCTCCAAGCTTTGGAAAATTGACACGTGGTCACTCTCTATGTATTCAGTCTCGGCCACCCTCCATGGAAGAAGAAGTTAATAAATATTGAGCAGGTGGTTGAGACCTCAGCTCAATCCATAAATGGAAGGCATGGGAAGGGTTAGAAGAAGTCATTTCATGGTACTCCGATGGATAGTTTTCCTACAGAAGTCATGTTGTCTGAAGCAGTGTCATACAAGAAGTTGTGTGTACAGTCTGAAGGAAGATCATGTGCACATAAATCCTTAAATGAGGTAGCTCAGCTACCCTCTTGGGGCCAAGGAGGTGAATTTCTCTGAGTATATATACTCAGTTTTTGTATTTTTGTAAAGGATGGATGGTAGAGCAGAGCTCCCGACTGTAATGTTTTAATGAAGCACTGGTTTTCCTGGATATGTATCTGTATATGAAATTTCTTTGTTTAATGTAAGGAAAGTCTCTTTTTCATTTGGTTTTGATCTCATACTGAAAGGGTTCATGATTGATTGGTTCAGATGAATCGTCATGACTGTGTTATGATAAAGGATTTATTATAACGTTGTTATGTTCTTTTAGTGTTTCTTCTTTTGAATATAAGAAGTTATTGTGTTCAAAGTTTTCCTCTACAGGTTGTTGGAAGCTCGATGCCTACAACAACCCTTCACATTTCCTCATAGAAGTATTCCTCCTATTCACCCTTATTACAACTTACTGTCTGAAGTTGAACCAAGACCTCATCTGCTTGTGCATGCCTAGCCTAGTTTTTGAGGTAGAATGATATTGTTCCGAGTTTACTTCCATTCATCACCCTCTATCAACAAATAATGACATAAACGGATGGGCCTCAGGCTTACTCCTATTGCAATTCAGGAGTGACTTCTGACGCCAACATTTCTGGCGTTGTTTCCAGGGACGAAGTTGAAAATTTTCCCTGGGATCAAACGACATCTAGCCTCTTACTCTGAAGGTGCATTAGGCATCAAAACCCTATAAGATTGCTACTGTGCACTTGGCGACTCCATTTTGATGACTCCACTTTGGAAAACCTGTTGTTTTAGTTGTGGCTTCTAGAGGTAGACACATGCGGTCCCATCCATAGCTGCCTCTAGCTACACCTGAAGCTGATCTGGAGGTGATTATCAGAAAAGGAAAGGCCTCTGAAGGAGAAACTTCCATCGTTGAACCAGGTAATTTTCCATCTCCTTCTATAGAAACTCCATTTTCTTCTTCTCATCTTCCTAGAAGACCCTTTTCTGAAGTTTCATGTTTCCTAAATTTTGGAAGTGTTCCTGCTGAGTTTTCCCCTCTTGGTTTGGGATTGGAGGGAGAAATATTTGTCACTCCCCTCTCCCCTAAAGCTGTACCTTGGCATAGACCCTGGACCACAGAAGATTTCCCCACCCCTATATTTACCACTCCTCCTCTTATTATTGTTGCTGCTATGACATAGAGAGAAGCATCTGATGAATCAAGCCCCTTAGCCTTCTCTCTGAATCCCCCACTATTCCCCCTTCCACCTGGAAGCTCATTTCCAGTATCCCTTGTTCGAGCTTCTTCTCCTTCGATTTCTCCTCCACCTAATATTCCTATGGTAGGAGAAAATCCCCCCATGACCATAATGGAGGCTATAATAGCTACTAGGTATTCTCCCCTTTTGTTACCTCAGCCTCTCAATGCCCTTCCAGCAGATGGCTACCTTAAGAAACTACCCAAGTTTACAGGTAAAGGGGACATAGTTGAAGAAGAACACCTTGAAGCCTTTTACAGTTTTATAGATGATCATGTTATCATGCATGCAAACGTATGGATGAGGATTTTCATCCATAGCCTTGAAGGTAAAGCTAGAAAGTGGTTTAGGTCCCTGCCTCCTGGATCTATCGATGGGATTGAGGATTTGGATAATGCCTTTTTGAGACAGTGGGGAGACAAAAAAGACTTCATGTATTACATGACAAAGTTTGGGTCTTTGAAGAGGAAGGAAGGAGAGTATGTCTCTGACTTCTCCAAGAGATTCAATAAAATGTACAATAAGATCCCTGCTGAGATAAAGCCCTTAGAAGCCTCTGCTAAGATCACTTATGCTAGCACTTTTGATCTCGATTTCTGCCTTCTATTGAGGGAAAGGAGAGAAACTACTCTGGCTCACATGCAGGATGCAGTCGTGGAAGTAGAATCTAACATATTGGTTATTGACCAACTCAAAAATAAGGCTGATAGAGACATATCCAAGAAGAGACCTGAAGCCTCCCCATCCAATTCCTCTCCCCTTCCCCTTCAAATGGAAGAGGTAACTAAAGTAGTAAAATAGCTTTCGACTAGAATGGAAAGGTGGGTGTTAGAAGAGAAGCCCATGTACAAAAATCCCCAAAATACTAATAACAGAGGCTTCAGGAGGCCTAACAATAATCTTCCATGGGATTTTCCAAGGGAATAAAGGAACAAAGACAGAGATGATCAAAGGATTCAAACCCCTCTCCAAAATAGCCTAGTTTCTCATGAGGAAGGAGAGGAGATAGATGAGCTCGACCCTGAAATTCAATGTATTGAAGACACTTCCCCTTTTCCCCATTTGACTCAATCTGCATATGAAGAATCCCTTATGAACATTCAAATCAATGAGTTGGGTAAAGTGGAAAAGGCCAACAACACTCCTAACAGATATCATCTTAGGTCAAAGAAGAAACAAGGGAATTTTTATAGCCATGATCAACCCCTCATAGCGGAAAGGCATGCTAAACCTGCAACAATCACTACTAAAGAAAAGAAAACTCAGAATACTTCACTAGCAACCAAAGAACCTATCTATGAGGTAAGGGAATCTACTAAGCCTCTTTCCTCCTGTATTTTTGAGCATGAAATTGAAAATATTATAATTCTTGTACCCCTCTTAGAACTAGTTAAAAATGAAGATTTCAAAAGGTCCCTCTCCAAAATGCTACAATCTGAGTCCCCCCAACCTTCCAAAGACTCAGTAAATATTTAAGATGAAAAGATAGTAGTCGTCCTAGTTCCCATGGTAGAAGACAGAGATGATTCATCCCCTCCCTTATACACATCCCTGAACATACATGATAAGGTGCTGCATAATTGCCTCATGGATTCAGGAGTTTCCCACAACCTTATGCCCAAAATAGTCATGGAAGAATTGGGACTGGAAGTGACAAAGGCTTATCACAATTTGTACTCTTTTGATTCAAGGAGGGTGCAATGCCTTGGAGTCATCAAAGACTTGGTGGTCTCTTTATTTCAATGACCAATGAAGAGTGTGATTATGGACATTATAGTAGCTGATGTTCCCCCCAAGTTTGACATGTTGTTGTCAAGAAATTGGATTAAAAAAGTTGGAGGGACATTACAGATGGACCTCACATATGCCACCATTCCAGTCTTTGGAGGGGAACACAGGAGGTTGTACAGAGAATATTAGCTGGCCTACATTGTTAGTGATGAAGCAGACCCCACCAATCATCCTATCTTTGTGCTTGACATTGATTTGGGGTCTAGTTTATTGCATCTCACTGATACTCTTGAAGCCCCTTTTCAAATCAGAAAGCAACCCATATTTAATCACAAGATACCTCCTCCAACCACCTTTGTTTGGAAGATGTTCTTTGAAGGAGATTCTTCTAGCGAAGGCACTGGCGCTGGAGTGGTTTTTGTGTCGCCTTGTCAAGAAACCATATCCCTGTCATACAAGCTATAATTTGAAGCTACCAATAATGTGGCAGAATATGAAGCTCTTGTTCTGGGTTTAAGGGGTGCAAAAGAAATGCGAATTGAGGAGGTAGCAATGTTCAAAGATGTTGAGTTGATAATCCAGCAAGTCATAAATTCTTATCAGGCTAAGAATCCTCAGCTCAGGAGTTACAACAATGAGGTGTGGGACCTGATTGATAATTTCTTCTTAGCGTTCAACATTTCTTTTATTCCAAGAGAGGAAAATACTTTGGCCGATTCCTTAGATGTTTCAACTAGTCTGTTCAGGATCCCTCTGCCGCCTAAGATCAAATATGATGTTGAGATAAGATATAGGCCTCTTTTCCCAGACAATATCAAGCATTGGAAGGTATTCGAAGACGATCTTGAAATCAAAAAAATTCTTCAGTTTGTCGATGAATTTTCTGCATTTCACATTGATCAGGATCCTGATCTTGAAAGTCACCCTCACCCTGAGATATTTTTAAATAAAATTGCTAATCACCATATTATTCATTTGCCTAGAAATCACATTCTGAAGGGACTAGTCCCTTTAGAAAGATGGTTTGATGGAAATGATGTGGAAGTAAAGGGCAGGGTTTCAAATGGAGATGTTGATACAGTAGAGTGCAACATTGGCACATGAGAGGAGCCTAAGCTTGTCAAGTTATCAAGAAGTTTGACCAAAGAGAAGAGGGAAAAATATACCGAGTTGTTAAGAGAATTTTCTAATGTGTTTGTATGGACCTATGAAGACATCAATACATATGAAAAAGCTATCATTTAACACAAGATCCCACTAAAGGGAGAGGCTAAGCCATTTAGGCAGAAGCTAAGATAGATAAATCCCATGTTGTTTCCTGTCATGGAGAGAGAAGTGAAAAAGTTGTTAGATGCCCAAATCATTGTACCCTTGAGATATTCTGAGTGGGTGGCCAACTTGGTCCCGGTGAGGAAGAAAAGTGGAGAAATCAGGCTCTGTGTTGATTTCAGGAACCTGAATAGGAGCTCAAAGAAAGACAACTATCCCTTGCCCAACATGGAACACATATTGCATAGGGTAACTGGTGCATCTAGGATATCCATGATTGATGGTTTTTCTGGATATAATCAGATATCATTCATGCTCGAGGATAGAGAAAAAACAACCTTCACCACTCCTTGTATCACATTCATGTATGCCAAAATGCCCTTTGGATTAATGAATGCAGGAGAAACATTCTAGTGAGCCATGGACATAGCCTTCATCAGGGAGAAAGATTAGTTTGTGGTGATCTATCTAGATGACATCAAAGTCTTCTCCATGTCTGATAAAGAGCACCGCTGTCACGTGAGGAAAGTTTTCTTGAAATGCTGGAGGTTTGGCCTATCCTTAAATCCCAAGAAGTATTTGTTTTCTATGAAGGAGGGGAAGCTATTAGGCCATATAGTATCAACCGAGGGAGTAAGAATTGATCCCAGCAGGGTAGAGGCAATTCATACCCTATCACTTCCCAGGTCCAGAAAGGAAGTTCAGGCTTTTTTAGGGAAGATTAACTTTCTGAGGAGGTTCATCTCAAATTTTTCTGAGGTGGTGAAACACATCACAACCATGCTCAGAAAGGGAAATGAAGTAAAATGGA
>ML831171.1:68995-83974 GCA_009831015.1 Picea engelmannii
TGGCCTCCAAGCTTTGGAAAACTGACACATGGTCACTCTCTATGTATTCAGTCTCGGCCACCCTCCATGGAAGAAGAAGTTAATGAATATTGAGCAGGTGGTTGAGACCTCATCTCAATCCATAAATGGAAGGCATGGGAAGGGTCAGAAGCATTCAATTCATGGTACTACAATGGATAGTTTTCCTACAGAAGTCATGTTGTCTGAAGCAGTGTCAGACAAGAAGCTACATGTACAGTCTGAAGGAAGATCATGTGCACGTAAAGACTTAAATGAGGTAGCTCAACTACCCTCCTGGGGCCAAGGAGGTGAATTTCTCTGAGTATATATACTCAGTTTTTGTATTTTTGTAAAGGATGGATGGTAGAGAAGAGCTCTCGACTGTAATGTTTTAATGAATCATTGGTTTTCCTAGCTATGTATCTATATATGAAATTTCCTTGTTTAATGTAAGGAAACTCTCTTTTTCATCTTGTTTCGATCTCATACTGAAAGGGTTCATGATTGATTGGTTCACACAAATCATCGTGACTGTGTTATGATAAAGGATTTATTATAACTCTGTTATGTTCTTTTAGTGTTTCTACTTTTGAATATAAGAAGTTCTTGTGTTCAAGGTTTTCTTCTACAGGCTTGGTTCCATGACACACCAACAACCTTACAACCAACCACCACCTATTTATGGTGCACCTCAATATCCACAAACCTATGGAGGGACATCTTATTACCCTCCTCCCACTTACAAACAACCATATCTTGTTGCTCCCCCTCCACACATGGGTGGTCCTTCCCCTGTACCCATGATGTGTTTGACCTCTCAACCAAGTTCAAGTTCACCTTCTACCTCCACATACAACTTGGGCACTAGTGAAATCGATTCACCTTCCTATGTGCTCTATGAATCGTTGCCACAAAAAAATACATATTTTCCATTTCCTATCCCATATAGCTGATTTCACCTCCACTAGGACACCCACATGTCGGCGTTAACTTTGTTCATCCCTCTCCCATTCAATAGATTCAGGATTTTTCACATTTGAATGTGGAAAATCTAACCCATCGGCTGAATAATGCCAACAAGAAAGGGAAAAACCAAAACAATAATAACCTAGGACCAGGAGGAAATAACCCCCAACAATACCATCCTGTTGGGGGAAACTGGAATCAAGGCAACCAGAACCCCCAAGGGGACAATAAAAATAAACTCCAAGGGAGGAAAAACAAAAAAATCCTCAGAATAAACTTCCCTTGCACTCTTTGCAGTGAGTATCGACATTATACTCACCATTGCCCCCAAATTGTCGACTTCAAATGGATGAAAGAATCCATGAACATGCCACGTCCCCCAATGTCTCCTTCCCCTCAACCGGCCCCACATCAGTACTTGCAACAACCACCCCTGACTATGTTACAAAACCCTATTCCACACCAAGGTGTGAATAATACCCAACAGGAGATACAACCTGCCCCACCCCAAATGGGGCTTATCAAAAACCATGACCCATGCACCCTGAAAATATGACCGATTGCAATATCCTCCTCACTATTGAAGAAGATATTCCTCTACAAAACACAGTCATCAATATGGAATGCCTCTTGACTCTACCCCAACCACCTTCGAAGTAGATCCAGCAACAACCGGATAACCCTTGATGATTATTCACCCTAACACTGAACCAAACATCTATATTCCTTGTATTCCATTGCCACGAAATGTCAATAACCCTCATGCTAGGGAAGCACACAATTATAGCCTAGTCGATGACCTAGCACAGTCTCATGGAGCCATGTCTATCTTGAAGGTCCTCCAAACTTGTCCAACTAAACATAAATCCTTTCTTTCCGCCTTGGGAGCAATCGACCTAGCTGATACTAGACTCATAACCTTCGATCTAAATAGCGGAGAACCACGCCTCCCCACCCTGGTAGATTTTTATATACCAGTTAATATATAGAAAATCATAGTACATCGATGTATCATTGATGAAGGTGAATCCGCATGCATCATTTCCAAAGTAGTTTGGCAAAAACTTGGCTCCCCTTAGCTAGTACCATATTCCATCACCCTAAAGGGATCTTCCAAAATGTCCTCATCGAACTCAGAGGAAAAACCATCCTCATCGACATTGAAGTTATCGACACCACACTTGATTAAAATATCTTGTTCAGACGTTACTACATGTATGCTATGAAGGCGGTGGCCTCTTCTATGTTTCGAACGACGATGTTCCCCCACAACGAGAAATCATCTGCATCGACCAAATTACACATTATGACCCTAACCATTCTACCAACATTGATAACATTCTCCCCCTTGTTTTCACTAGCTTAGATGCTTATTTGATCATTGACATGGGTCCCAAAATTTTCATAGACCCATCCTTGATGGGGGCATATCATGGAGTACCACCTGTCCTACACACTTCAACACAAGTGTGTGTATTATATTCTAATAGAACAAATATCAAAGATTGTTTTCCATTGGTTATGGAAGAAAGCAAAGATTCAAGAAGAAAGGTGAAGTACGAACTGTGCGGAAGGCATGTTGACTAAGATTGTGTTGAAGTGGTCAAAGAAGAAGAAAAGAAGGAGAAAAGTAAGAGAAAATGAGTCGTTGAATGAGAAGATCGAGGAAGACAAATTATCAAGGAAGATGGATCGTGGACAACTCAGCAAGTGGAAAAATCCACCAACGGATGATTTGGAGAACCTCATAGGAAAGAAGGAAAGATAGGATAGCAAAGCCCTGGAAACATAGGTCAAGTTGACCTAGGGTTTTAAACACCTAGGGTTTTTGGATCTAGGGTTTTGACACTTAGACGTCTGTCATGTAAGGTATAAATAAAGGTCTAGAGGACCTAGGATCAGGTCGTTCTAAGTTCGAAGAGGATTTGTATTGTTGATGTTGAGTGAGTATTGTTGTTTTGTGAGGAGATTATTGTGTTGTGAGAATACTATATATTGTAAGATATTCAGTTGGGTGTGAAGATCAATCATGCAACTGGGTGCACAGGGAGGGGAGAGAAGAAGAGAAGGATAGAGAGATCTACAAGCTAAGTGCACAGATAAAACTGTATGTTTTCAAGAAACACAGTTTCGTGGACGTAGTCCTAGGGAGAGGGTGAACCACGTATATCTTATTTCTATGTGTGATTGATGTTGTGTTCTTTTCCTTTTGTTATTCTATTTTTTCATTAGTGTGCTAGATCTGAGATATAACTATGCGAAGCAGGATGAATCTTGGTAAAGAATAACTAAATATATGTGCGTGGTTCTTTTGAATCCACTTGCATTTTCTCTGGTTGTAGACACCTGTGTCCTACAACCCCCTATTTCTACTTTGGGTGAGACTGCATCTTCTCTGCAGGTGTTGCAGAAAGTTCCAGTAGTTAGGGCTTGTTGGTGCACTATTAGAGTTCAACCTTGGGTCTACCCCTATGCCAAGAAATGGTTTTGTTGTTGGTACCAAGATCTTCTTGAGGGAATGCCAAGGTGGTTTCCATCGAAGACAAAGATTCAGAAGTGGATAGAAGAACAAGAGAAGGGCTTCGTTGAGGCTCATAACAAGAACCCTAATATTAGTACAGAGGATTGGTTGGGAAGGTATATCTTTACTGATATACACGAGATTTTCTTTGGAGGAATTCATGAGGAGCTATACGAGTGGTTAGCCAGATTAGAAGATACCCTGTTTGAGATCATATTTAGACTACCCGTGGTTTGGTCGTCGATGTTGATCAAGAAGGTCAAGAGAGTTGATAATATCATGTCAAGAGAAGTAGGTCACTAGTTTGATAGAACCATTGGGGGGTACATTACCGAGTTTCCTATTGATAGAGTATTGTCATATAACCAAGCAGAGAGATATTTATTTAAGGGACCGAGAGGAAAATTTTTACAATTTTTGAAGTTGAATATCAAGATGCTATTGCATGAGCATAAAATCTTGAAGATATAGTAGTTGGTCAGATCGAAAAGCTAATGTTCAAGAATTTAGACAATGACAACGACACAGAGGTTGGACATATGCGCAGTGGGAGAAACTTCAAAGAGGTTCCTCTGGTGGACTTGTTTGAGACGAATCATGAACCATTAACACAAGATGAAGGGTTCTACATTAGAGAAGAAAAAGAGTTATTGAACGAGGAACATTCAGAGTCCTCTAGGTCAGATAAAGGGAAGACTGAAGAACCTCTTCAAGAAGAATAAAAAACATCAAGAACTGTGTCGACCATCAAAGTAAGTACTATTACTCCTCTCTTTTTTTTAGTGGTGTTAAGTAACTAGAGTAGCCAGAGTTATCAGAACACTCAAAGTATTGTTACTAGCAGTTCATTACATACTCAGTCAAGCACCCTAGGAAGACCTATGGAATATGAAATGAGGCTACCTATCTTTAGAGGATATGGATCTAAAGATCCTAATCAACATCGGTGCTTATGCAAAGTTGTATGGATTATTAAACAAATCAATGATAAAGTTGTTAATAGAGATCAATTTAGTACTACCTTAAGAGACTGCACAGTGAGCTGGTACATGAAGTTTGTTAAACGAGTTGTACAACCTAAACTGCTGAACAATATCAATATTGTGTTGAGTGTAGAATTCAAGAAATCTAGGTCAAAGTCACAGTGCATTATAGAACGGAAACAAATCAAGTAGAGAGTAGTTGAACCTATTTGGGAGTTTGATCAGAGATTTAGGACCTTCACAGGTTGTTTTCATTTTCAGATCCCAGACGATAAGAACAAAGAATGGTTCATTATTGTTCATTATTTCCCTCTTACCAAACATCAGAGTTTCTCTGATGCAATATAAGGTTTCTTCACAGCCTGAGGCGTTGGAGATTGCCATGAAGATAGAATCAGCCCCTATGGGAGAATCTATCTTAGGTATGAGACAAATTTTGATTCAGCTAACTAGCTTATCTCTTCAGGTCGAAGATATGAAGAAAGACAAGGGATAATATAAAAGAGAATACATCTGGTGTATCAGATGAAAATCAGAGGGCCATGATAAGGAGCATTGTCCCCTATTTCATGAGTACTTAGCCTCTGGAGCTCTGAGCCCTTTGAAGCAGGTTACTCTATCCTGGTGCGAGGTATGTAGAAATAGACATCTCCCTCGTGAATGTTATTACATGCAAATATATTTCCAAACAACTACAAACCTTTACTGCACATTCTATAAATTTGTGGGGAATGATGAGAAGGATTGTTGGGCTTATGACCTCTTGCACGAAAGATCAAGAGATACATATAGGATTCAAGGAGAAGTACAAAATGAAGGATATGATACGTAGTTTAATTATCCAGGAAGAGGAAAATTCAACCCTTGCGGTCAATTTAGAGGAAGAGGACAAGGAGGAGACATGGGTCAAGGTCAAGGTCAGATCATTTTTTATAACTGCGTACATCCAGGAAACTTGGAAAGAGACTGTTAAAACCCTTGTACCACTTGCAGCTACTGCAACTCATTTGAACATGTTATTGAAGATTGTCTAGCATTGTTAGTGAAGCTCCAATAGAGATGAGGAGGAAACCAACAAGAATAATTAATCTTAGCAGAACCTCAAGGAGAGGATCCCAGAGTCATTTTTATCACTAGAGGAGGCGTTGTTATAGGCAAAGAGAGAGTGAACCCAGAAAATACTACAGAAGAATCAAGGGTCAAAAGAGCTGCAGAGAAGACACAAGTGTTTGATGTAAGGAAAGAAAATAAGACGTTTGAAGAGGAAAGAAGAGAATTTGGAAGAGACAGGGCTTATTCATCAAAGACACAACCAGAAGTGAGAGAATGTGGAATGCCTCTGGAATTTGATTAGTCTGCATCACCTGGAGAAGGAAAAGAGGTAATCAAGATTATGGAATTTTATGTACTTGCATTAATTTGATTAAGGATGAAAGAGATGTACAAGAACTACAAAATTTAATTAGACAATATAAGATCAGTAGGGTAGAACCTATGCTGAATAGAGTAGTACATCAAGTATATATAAAGGGAAGGATAAATAAGAAACTACAACTTAATGCTCAGATTGGATATTATGACATAGATTATGTGGTCCTCGACTTGGGATCCGAAGTCAATGTTATGACGAAGAAGACCTGGGCACTGATGGGAAAACCTAAGTTGATTTACTCCCATATCAGGATTAGGATGACTAATCAACAGGCAGTATGCCCCTTTGGGATACTGGACCATGTCCCTATGGAAATTTATGGGGTAAGGACGTTTTCAAACTTCAAGGTCATTGAAATAGTTGATTATAGTTGTCCTTATCCTACATTGTTAGGAATTGATTGGGATTTAATAATTCCATCATCGTTGACTTAAAGAAAAAAAGAATGGCATTTGAAGGTGATGGCATTAGGTTCATCACACCTCTTGATTCTGATGAAGGTCGCAGATACATAGAACCCATTAGAGAAGAATGCCATGCTTATGAACTAGAGAACATATATAAATTTACATCAAGAAAACATGATTACATTAATTCTATAGCCGATGGGAACTTAAGATGGTGAAGTGACAACACATGCTCATCAGATTCAAAGGAAGCACTAGAGAACTGGAAAAACAAAATGTATGAAGTTTCTATAGGAAGGTGTGCTAGATTGACCAAGGAAGTTTGTTGGGTTGGCACTCAAGTAATAAATCTACCCACATTTGATGGTTTAAATCATTTAGACACATTCTTGTTAGAATTTGAAGAAATTGTACCAGTACAACAATGATTGTTGGCATTGAATGAAGCCTTGAAATCAATGCCAGTGAGATGGTGGGGAAAACATCAAAAGAACATCATGGAATGGGTGCAATGTTGCACTTTGATGATGGTACAGATTTTAGAACAAGCCGATGGGTGCGAAGTTCGATACATAGGTCGGAGTTGTTTGAAGGAGCTTGCGTGAAGTTGTGAGAAGGCCTGGAGCAGCATTCCTCAAAAGTAGTGGGTGCATAAATTCATTAACACTTTGGAAAACATGCCTATCAATTGGTATATTCAATCAGAACTTCACCTCACCACTGTAGATTGGTATGGTATGACTCAGAACTTTGTAGCTAAATTCTTATTTGAAATTTAGTACCCCACAATAGATCAAGCTCTACAAGCTGTAAGAAAGAAAGTCTTTGAGGAGGCACCTAACGTCCCTTTGGAGCAAGAAGAGGATGAATGTATTGCACCTCTTTAGAAACTACAAGGTTTGTTGGCACAGGGGAAGAACTAGGGTTCAACCCTTCAACAACACACCAACAAAACCCTAACTACCGACCCTTTCAGCAACACCTGCGAAGTAGATGAAGTCTCACTCGAGGTAGAGGCAAGGGTGGTTTCAGGAATCAGATGTCTACAACCTATCTAGGACATAGATCTATGATTAAAACACCTTAACATAGCACTTATAAGTTTTCATTCATTAGTACTTAGACTTTGTCTACAACGCAAATAAACCCTAATTACAACATAGTGCAGTATTCAACAAGATTCAACACATTCAAGAACTAAGCACATCAACATAGATAAGATATAGCATCTTATTCAAACCATTAGTCACTAAGATATCATATTCATATAAGCATACATCATTGCACTAAGAATTAATCATATGAACCATAAAACAACCATAATGCACAAAGCAACCACAACAAAAAATATATGTGGTTCACCCCCATCCCATGGCTACGTCCACCAACTCTTCTTATATTTATTGTCTTATGTCAATCATCAACATGCACACAACTGTTGGTCACTATAATTGCTTATTTTACTAAACAATCAAGTGCTACATAAATTGTCAACCCAGGGAAGTTTGTTTATTTCAAAGGTAACCACACACTATATATGTTCAATCTCAAAAGAAACCTAGAGTTGTAGTAAAGACATATTAATCATACTTTGCCTTCAACAAACTGAAGTTCTAACTTGAATTACAGGTAAGAAATCTACCTATTGCAGAGTTCAATGTTAAAGAAATAATTGTCCAAAGAATCCTGGATTACATTAAAGAAATAACAAACTGGGAAAGAAATCCTTCAAGACACTGCAAAAGGAAAGACCACTATTCTATAACCAGAGAACATGACCCTATTCCCAAAGTAGGAATCTTCAGCACCTGTTTCCGATCACCACACTTTTATGAACTCATTGCTAATTGAAATGATTGACACACACTGAAGACTAACTACCTCTTAACAGAGAATAGGACCCTATTCCCAAAGTAGGAATCTTCAACACCTATCCCTGATTATCAAGATTTCATAAATTCACCAAAAAGGATTGCTAACTAGAATGATTAACAGTTACCCAAGCATGAATCATATGAAAACAATGTAACAATTAGTAAAGCAGAGTTCCAGCAAGACAGAGTTCAATAAAGTAGTGTTTCAACAAAACAGAGTTCAATAAAGTAGTGTTTCAACAAAATAGAATTTAATCAACGCATGAACAAAAATAACACTAACACACTATAAATATAATGGGTGAATCTTGTGAAGAAGGTGGGCCCTCCCTTCTCACAAGATTCCCCTGAAATGAAAATAACTAGAGAGAAATGCTCAGAACAGTCTTTTATTCATCTGTCAACTATATCATATTACAATCTGGAGTAAAACACGTCCTTCTCTAAAAAATACTCTCTTAGTAAAAATAGAAGGTCCTCTCTAATGATGATTTCCTCTTATTTAAAGAGGAGAATCCCTTTGATACAATTTGATGAACAATTTACAGGTGTACATCCGAGTCCTATTCTTAGTCAGATCGACTTTCTAAACTGGAATAGGATATCCTAGTCTTCTGCAACAGAATGCTATTACAAGTGTTGAGTGAGGTGTTGATGTTGCGGCTAGAGTAACAACTTCTTTATTTGTCCTCTTGTTACTGTTGTTGTATGTTGTTTTAGCATCGCAAATCGCGGGCTGTTTCAGCCACGGGATTTGTGTTTTGACTATTTCAGCAACTTGGTCTCAGGCAACAATGATGGTTAATGCTAGCTCAAGGTGCGGCTGCTATGGTCAATGTAACAATTTTGTGTCGTTGTTTCAGCATCGTAGACCATGGACTGTGTAACAGCTTCTTCTGTGTGAGTTATTGTTTCAGTGCCATTGACCATGAACTATGTAATAGCTTCTTCTGTGTGAGTTGTTGTTTCAACATTGTTGACCACAGAGAGTGTAGCAGCTTCTTCTGTGTGAGTTGTTGTTACAACATCGTAGTCCACAGATTGTTTCAACCATAGGGGTTGTGTTCTTTAAGTGTTTCAGCAACAGGCCTCAATGCTAATCTGCAGTTCTAACTGTTTCAGCACTTATACATTTCTGATCAAAGGTTAAGTACGAGAGTAATGTAAAATTATATGCAAAATAGATTAAACATATAGTAAAGAGAAGAGATGTTGTATACCTTTGGAAAGATAGGGTAAAGTGATAATGTGAGTTTAAATGTGAGTGAAACAAGGGTGTAATGGTGGCAAAAAGTGTGGCAAAAAGGTACATTGTGTGGTCCTAACATCCCCCCAACTTAAAATGTTGCATGTCCTCAGGCAACTTCACTTTGAATCAAAATCTGAATACCGACTCCGAGTGTGCAAGTTACTCAAGAAGTAGTTGTGGAAGGTGATGTCTATTGGAGCTCTGAAACCTTGAATGCATTGTAACCTTTGCCAAGATGCTATTTCGGCCTTCTTGAGCAACTTATAATGGACTTGATATTTCTCTGCTGGAAACCAGAGGATAGGAAAATGAAACTGGTACCCTATGCAACTTTCAGCACATTGCTGAACACACTTGATGTAGCTAGGTACCCTAGATATTTCTATATCAAGATTAGTGGGGCTAAAAGGATTGTTCTCCTATCTTTTCTCAGTAGATTGTTGCCAAAACATGTTATTTTCCTGTAGGGCAGAAATCTCTATGGATCTAATGAACTATTGACAATCCTGAAGCATTGTTGTCTGTAGTTGCTGAATGTGTTGAGTCATCCCTGGTTTCTTTAAAAACTGATAATACTTTGTAACAAAGGTGGCTGCATTTTTTGGTTCTGGCCTTATCCAGAGAAGGTGGTTATCCTCGTTATGCTTAGCAGCTAGGAAGTCATCCTAGCATATAATCTGATTGTTGAGGAAGGAGGTGAGTGCCCGAATCTGGATGTCACCGACAAGAGGGTTAAGGTTAAGCTGTCGGTTCTCAGGGATGGCCTCATTATGAAAATATGCCTCACAGAGGAGGTGTTGATCCATAGCAGAGGCTTCTGCAAAGGTTTTAACAAAATCGACTGGATGTAAAACTGCATGGGGTCTGCCTTCTATGATTGATTTGATTTGAAACCATGTAAGTTGTTCCATGAGGAACAAGGAGTAATTACAGGATGGTTTCCTTGCAGCCAATAGCTTTTGTGCCAAGTCAAATATCAAGAGCAATCTGCCTTTTAGCTCTTTGTTCTATTTCTTAAGGGCACGCGATTCCTAGTGTGTTTGCTCCAAAGCTTCCCAATCTGAGTAGGTATGATTTATCCAGATTTGTCTATGTTCCTGCAGGCTTTTGGCCTGTGTAACAACCGACTCTTTTTTTCCATTTTTCTATTATTGCCTGCTCATCCCATGGCTGAGTTTGTGTTTTAGCGTTGCAAGTAGTAGGCTGAGGTAGGGTCTGAGACGCTTGTTCCACAAAGGTGTGGGTATTGATCTGGATGGGAGGGGAAAATTCATCAATAGGAATTTTTTTCATAGCTTTATTAACAAAAGTAGGGGTTTCAAATTTGACATTTGTTGCAGGCCAGGGCTCAGTCTTAATTTTGGAAGGTCTTGTTGGTTCTTGTGTAACAGCAGGGTGTTCTTCTTTGACTGCAAAATTCAAAGGTGCAGGGGGAGCTCCTAGCATTGGAATTTGAATTACTTTGTAGCCTGCTTGATAGTAGATGTCCCCACATTGAATGCACATATATTCTCTGCACAGATTCTCTATTGTAGTTCCCTATGCCATGGTCGTTGTGCGATCTAGGGTGTACAAATTTAGTTCTTTCTCATAGGCTTCCTTTGCCACCGCTAGCTTTTTCTTGTAGGCTTCTAGTTCATACTTTAGGAACTCATTTTTTTGTAAGACAGAGGCCATTGTTGGTTCTGGAAGAGGGGTGACTGGTTCTTGTGTAACAATCACAGTCGCCCTAGATGGTTCTTTTGGAGAAGCTATAGGATCGACAACTGATTCTTGTATTTCATCTTCTTGATGTAGAGAAAGTAGTGTTGCAACACCCTGGGCATCTGACTCTTGTATCTCAGTATCAATATCAGCAGTTGGTTCTTGTGTTTCAGCTATTGAATGGGTAGTTGGTTCTTGTATTTCAGCTACTGAGTGGGTAGTTGGTTCTTGTGGTTCAACTACTGAATGAGTAGCTGGTTCTTGTGTTTTAGCTACTTGATGAGTAGCTGGTTCTTGTGTTTCAGCTACTAAGTGGGTAGCTGATTCTTATGGTTCAGCTACTGAATGAGTAGTTGTTTTTTGTGTTTCAGCGACTGAATGAGTAGCTGGTTCTTATGTTTCAGCTGCTTGATTTGAAATGGATGATGTCGCAACACACTGGGCATCTGGTTCTTGTGTTTCAGTGCCCGTGGATGGAATAAGTAAAGATTCCAGAGTTTGGGAGGTTAGAGGTGTACGGGGTATTAGTCAGAAGGGTTGGGGGTTTAGGGCAGTGGCAGTAGTGGCTGCCCTTATTGATGCCCTTGCTTGTTTTCTTTGTAAGAAGGTGGGAAGAAAGGAATTTTCTTTTGTTTGCGTGGGGGATTTTCTTTAGTGATGGGATAGAGAGAGTTTTCTGGTTCAGAATCATCACTAAGGATATGAACGGCAGGGGTGGATGATTCTGGTGCAATGTGGGACGAACTTGGTATGGTAGGGGGGTTAATTGGGTTGATTGGGTCTGTAAGCGGACTGTTAGGTATTTCTGGAGAATCTGGAGGGTTTTTTGGTTGTTGTTCCTGAAGATTTTCAGGAATTTCAATAGCTTCTTATCAATCTATGGGTGGGTTGTTTGGTGGAGGGTTTTGTTGGGAAAAACCCTTTTGGATCATAATTTGAACAAGATGGTGATGGGTGAGTGAAAGGGTGGGATCTTTAGCTGTTTTCCAGTAGTGCGACATATTTTTAAGACAACCGAGTAGATAATAAGGAATGTTCACCAATCTAGCATGCCGTAAATGAGACAACAAGACAAAATCATGCTGGTAGACTACCTGGTATCGACCTTCGCAGGTAAGGTAGTGTTTTACGAATTTTGCAACTTTCGGCCATGGAGGCATCAACGAGCTGAGTCGGACACACCGGCCTTTAGGTTCAATTTGTTCCCCTGGCAAGAGGAAATCCTGTTGGGCATTCAAGATGATATGTTTGTGGCTGAATAAGCAAATGCCATTTTTAGGGAGACCCGAAACTTGCACTATATCCTCTTCTGTAACTGAAATCTGAACCCCTTGAACAATGGAATGATCTTCCTGGAGATTTTGAGCAAATTGCAGAACTTGTTGTTGATCAAATCCCTGGAGCCTTTGAAAATAATCAATCCATCCTGCCTACAGAAAAATTTAATAGGCTTCTGGATACAGTTCCAACAAGGATGTCGTGGTGGGTTCGTACCGTATAACAGAGCCTCCCATAGCTAACAGCTCAATAAAATACACCGTCAAAGAGTCGAGTAACAACTTCTGTGCAGAGTAAGTTTTTCGAGTGAAGGCATGCAAATGGTGGTGAAACAAACGAAAGGATAGTAAATAGGAATGACGATGGTTAATTCATGTGAAATGATGGTGTAAAAGTTTGATATTTCCTCCCCCCCTTCAAGTGTGGTTAATAATGATTTTACACGAGCGGTAATAATGATTTGGAATCTTCTCATTAACTATAGCTTAATTTTATTTACATAGAATTTACATACCTCACCCTTACCTTTTGATTCGTGCTTCAACAAAATATAATTCATGTCCATAATAGTTCTGTAGTGGTCATGGCAAAGACATTTGATTTGTTAGATGAATTGTATCAAGGATTTGTTGACTGGAAGGACAAAATGTAGTATGAGAGCGCAAAATCTTATTGACAGAAAATGTTGAAAAGTTGGTGTTTCAACCATAGGAAGGAGGGTGAAACAATTGTTGAACGGTGTTGTTTCGTCAATGGGAAAATGTGAAGAATTTTCGAACAGTGGTGTTTCGGCAATGGAAAAATGGCGAACGGTTGCTGACAGTGGTGTTTCAGCAGTGGGAGAATGTGAAGAATTGTGGAACCGTGGTGTTTTGGCAATGGGAAAATGTGAAGAATTGTCGAATAGTGGTGTTTCAGCAATGGGAAAATGGTGAACGGTTGTTGACAGTGGTGTTTCAGTAGTGGGAGAATGTGAAGAATTGCGGAACCGTGGTGTTTCAGCAATGGGAAAATGGAAAATGGTTGTTGATAGTGGTGTTTCAGCAGTGGGAGCATGTGAAGAATTGCGGAACGATGGAGTTTCAGCAATAGGAAAATGGTGAACGGTTGCTGACAGTGGTGTTTCAGCAGTGGGAGAATGTGAATAATTGCAGAATAGTGGAGTTTCAGCAATGGGAAAATGGTGAACGGTTGCTGACAGTGGTGTTTCAGCAGTGGGGGAAAATGTGGAAGATTGCGGAACAATGGGGTTTCAGCGATGAGGAAAAGGATGTGAAAAATTGTTAAACAATGGTGTTTCAACAATGGAAGAAAGTCAAAAGGTTGTTGAACAGTGGTGTTTCAGCAATGGAGAAAGAGCAAAAAGTTGTTGAACGGTGGTGTTTCAACAATGGGAAAGCTTGCCTCTTCTTGAAGTAGGATTGTCCTCTCTTAGTAGGCCTTTGCTTGGATCGAGAATCTGCAAAAATCAATTGTAACATGGTATTTCTTGACAGGGAGTATTAGTAAATGAAATCTAATCTAATACTAAAGAAATTAAATTAAAAGAATTAATTGCAATGAGGAGTAGGATCCCCCTCTAAAAAGAGGTACTGAGAGTCTGCCACACATGTGGCCTTAAAATCTTCTTTGTAAATAGGGCACCGGTACAGACGGAGCCGATGACCATTTACAAGTAACGATATTTTACAGTCATCGATTGTGAGGAGCCTTATTGTTCCATTGGGGAAAACAATTTCTACTTCGTAGGGTCCAAGCCATCTTGTACGTAGTTTTCCTTGAAATTATTTGAACTAGGAGTCATACAATAGGGCCCAGTTACCTTTTTGGAATTGCTTATGCTTGATATTTTTGTCATGCCATTTTGATCTTTGTTGTTGAATCATAGTTGTCTGATGAATGGCATCTAGTCTTTTTTCATCTAATTCATTAAGTTGTTGCAACCTAGTTGTTTGTGCATCGGTCAAATCAAGGTTGACAGTTGAAGCAGTCCTTAAGGTTTTGATTTCAAATTCCATAGGAAAGACATCACTCTTTCCATAAACTAATTCATAGGGAGAGAATCCTGTAGTATTTATCCAGGTAGTTCTGTAGGCCCATAAGGCTTCAGGGAGTCTGTGAGACCAATCCTTTATGTTTTCCTTTACTGTTTTTGTGAGAATGGATTCTATTACTTTATTTGTTCTTTCCACCTGTCCATTGGCTTGGGGGTGGTATGTTGTAGTCATTCTATGCTGAATATGATATTTTTGAAGGGTGTCTTTAAAACCATGAGAAGTGAAAGGAGGTCCTCCATCTGTAACTAATTCTCTTGGGACTCCAAATCTGATGAAAATTTCTTCAAATAAGAAATCTATAACTACTTCTTCAGTCGCTCTCTGGAGTGCTTTATCTTCCACCCATTTGGTCATATAGTCCGTGTAGACCACTATGTAAACTTTTTGATTGGATGGGGGGTTAATGGGTCCTACAAAGTCTAAGGCCCATATTTCAAATGGTTCAAGTACTATCTGGGGGTTTAATGGAATTTCATCTCTATGATTAGGTTGGACCATTCTTTGGCAG
>ML831172.1:0-10946 GCA_009831015.1 Picea engelmannii
CTCTACCCCATATTTTTTACTCTCTCCCTCTCTCTCATACTCTCAAGCACTACCTATCCATCCCCCATCTCTTTCTTTCCCTCTCCACCTATCACACTCACACACACTCTCTCTACCCCCCTCCTCCCTCACTCTCTCCCACTCCCTCCCACTATCTCTTCTCTCTTTCTCTCCTACATATACCTCATCTCTCTCTCTCTCTATATATATATATATATGATTTGTTAGTCTCACACTCACTCTCTCTCTTCCCCTCTTTCTCTCTCCCTCCCCCCTCTTTCTCTCTACCCCTATGTAATGAACCTCAAATTTACCATAAAAAAAATAAATTATTTCCTTTTTCTATGACATAAATCAATTTTTGTTTAAGTTTAGAATTTAAGAGAAGGAACGATTCATCTCTGTCCATAAGGATATTATTACACCAGTCTAATCTATTAGAATAGAAAATCTTCGGTGGGTAAATTCCTTCCATGACTCTATTCTTCCCTAAATTCTCAAACTACACCATCATACTCAAATGTATAAAGGCGATGTCTAAACTTAGGTCGAAGGAATCCTTGATGTTCAGAGGGATAAAGATCATAATGGATAGCACCTTTGAAGTATTTAAAGGGAGGCGGGGATCGAAGATCGTCTTGCAGAGTCAAGATTCGGTTGTAGAATGCCAAATCATGGATAGTTGGATCTCATAGATATGTGCGAAAGTTAAGACTGATCGTCCTTTAGTGTTCAGAAGCTCATGAGGAACAACATCTGTCGGATGAGAAGCAACAGGAGATGTTGATCCTGTGCCTTAAAACTCATTGATTCGGAGTTCGGGTTTTGGAGCAACAAGGAGGTTTGTAGATGCTACATCGTGGACTCTCGGTTCGTGACAATATCGAAAGAATCAGGTCCATTGATCTCTCGAGGGGAAAATTTATGGCATTTCATCTTCGGGGAAAATAGAGGGGAAAATCTCAGACTTCGGGGATTAGAAGGAGGAAAGGTTGGAGTTACATCGCAACCTTACAAACCCTGAAATCGCGACACACTCCAAGGAGATAGCTCCGGTCACAAGGTGTGGTCGCATGGGTGGAGGCTATAGGAACATCCAAACCCATTAAACCCCTTTCAAAATTTTGGGACTCGAGAAATTCAAAGTCTTAGAACATTGCAACTGGAGTCGCAAAGTCCCGAATCGCGAAACCCCGAAATACTAGGCCCACAGTTATTTATTGAATACTATGATTACAGGCTTCTGCGTGGGTATTTCTACTTCATCTATTGAAATGTTTTGTATGCAGTACTAACTGCACTGGTATCCGTATACCTTCTGTACAAATAGATATATATATATATATAAGTACTATGTGTGCAGGTCTCTTCCAAATTCAATTATTCAAAGGTAAGTCTGCTAGAACTTCAATTACAGAAGTAAACCGGTGCCTATAAATAGTTCGGTATCTTTCAAGCTCATCTTTACATAGAAAATCCTACCTCGAAATATGATTTCAAAGTTAAAATCTTATCCTGTAGGTGAATTTGTTCATTAAATTCATATGTAGATAATTTTGTTCTAGCGTTTGAATTCAAGAGGAATCATTCCCTGGATTTAGTCTTTGATTATAACTCCCAACAATGCACCGATGACATCCATGGAAATTATTTCGTCTTAGCACAATTAGAGGTATACAATCAGATACACAAATCATTCAAGTAAAGACCGAGAATAATTTTAGAAAAAGGGGTTAACCACAAAGTGGACATTTCGGCATTCGAGACTCACTGTTAGAGAATCACGGAGTTCCTTTGTTTTACTAAACCCCGAAATCCGACACCTGAAATGTAGGGCCCACAGTCCCTTTGCATTTCACAATTTGACATTTCACGTATCATCTTGTATGAATGGCAGGTGTTCATAAACCTTGACGTCCTGAACCTTGAAATCCGAAATGCGGGGCCCACAGTGCCTTCACATTTCGCAATTCGGCCTTTTGTGTTTCAATTTATTGAATGTCAGGTGTTCATAACCACGACATCCTGAACCCTGAAACCCCGATCATTAATGTCACTTGGTGCATGAAAGCCTTTTAATTTTGAGTTCGGTGTTTGTAATTGTCGAAAACCCAATTGACCTCTACTTTTCACAGCATTCAGTTACCCAATTTTAAAAAGGGTCATTCAGATTTCGTTATATCCTAAAATATCAAATACCAGGGTTATTGCCTTGAAGACAGGCCCTGTTTTCAACGCTAGAGAAAAAAATTGGATCGACATACTCTAGATATATAATACTAAATCATTTTATCCCGTTTTGGCATTCCCTATAATCATTACCCAAATGGTTCAATTCTTCCATAGTGATTATTTAGATTGGAGATAAAGATCTGTGTAAAGCTCTGATTCTATCTTTTTCTTCCAGAATAATATATACATATAAATACATGAGTCTATAAGTTTAAACACACTCAATCTAGATCTTCCTGATATTATGATTACAAATTAATAACCCTTGCCTATAGACGAATTTATACTATCAATTCACTTGCACACGAATAACTCTGTCTCGAGTTTTTAATTCAGGAGGGGTGATCCCCAAATTTAATTGCTTGATTATAAGACTTCATATAATGAACATGTATCGTCTATGGAGGGCATATCAAGTTAGTACAGTTAGATACATTATGAGAAATCGAAATAATCATTCACACAGTTACATTACAACAAATAGATATGATCATTCACACAGAGAAGGAAAAGTCTACATATCTGGAACAGTTTTGCGGAAAGACAAAGGGAACAACCATGTTCCTCCCAACCGTAGAACAGGGAAGCCAAAACAACTTGCCTGTTTCACCCCCTAGCCTGACCATGAATCCATGAGGGAGAAATTGGAAACTCCTCCTCATCATTTTCCTCCAATTCCAACAATTATCCTCTTGCCTCACACTTATTCAACAGTGCTCATAATAGCAAGAAGAGCTCAAAAATCTTTCCCATCATACTTGGCAGTGTCCTGCCTCCTCGCATATGCTATATATCAATTTTTCCCAGGTCATTTTTCCCTCCCTTGGGGGGGATTTTCGCAGCTTTCTAAACCCCTAATTTTCAGCGACTGCCAATGGCCAAATCTCTGATTTTCCAATTGTAATAATCGGCCCAGAGGTAGTTCCAACTTGTTCCCCACTCATGGAGTCATGGTCAGTTGATTTTAACATGGTTGTTCCATTTGTCCTCCTGCAATTAATATAAATCTCTTGTTTTTTTATACAAGTGTCATATTCAAATAGTCAGTTGAGTCCCAATCAGAACTTTGCCCAATAGTCATAATAATTAATTACAAATATCAAATTTAAAATTCAAAATTGACATAAATGGAAAAAATTTTCCAAATTCGAATTTACTAAAAATGGAATTAAATTTCCATCAAATTTAACTTTCAAAAATATTTTATTTTTGGGGATATCAAATCCTTTCCCCCTTCAGTAAAACATTGTCCTCAGTGTTTGTCCCTTTTGTGGAACAAGATTGGATGAGATTTCCACAAATCTCCCTTCAACTCCCAAGTGGCCTCCTCAAGACTAAAGTGCTTCCATTGCACCTTTACCTGAGCGGCAGCTCTGTTCCGAAGTGCTATTTCTCTCCGGTCCAGAATGTGCAGGGGTTCCACTTGGAACTCACCTTCAGGTTCCACCTGCACCAAGTTCCAATAAATCCTATGAGTAGGGTCATGAATATATTTTTTTAACAAAGAAACATGAAATACATTATGAATTCTTAGATTAGTTGGAAGTGCAAGTTGATATGCTACGGGTCCAATTCGAGCTAGTATCTCGAAGGGCCCACAAAACCTGGGTGTCGGCTTGGCACAGTTCCCTAGCTTCAATGATCTTTTACAGGCTTTGACGTTCAAATAAAGATGGTCTCCTAATTGAAATTCCAAGTGTCTTCTTTTCTAATATGCATAGCTCTTTTGTCTCTCCTATGCTTCTTTTAAGTTATGTTGTGCCTTGCTTACCATGTTCTCCATTTCTTGGAGCATCTCTGGTCCAACCATGAGTCGGTCAGCCGAGTTGTCCCAACTAATTGGAGTTGTAAACTTTCTACCATACAGTATTTCGAAAGGGCTCAATTTAGCCAAAGTTTGGTACCCAATGTTATATGCAAATACTACCAGGTGTAGGTAGTCTTCACACTTGTTCAGTTTTGTTCTTACATACATGCAGATCATATCCTCTATGATTTGGTTTGTCCTTTCGGTCTTTCCATCCGTTTGGGGATGATAACTCATACTGAAATTAAAATTAGTATTTATCCCTGCAAACAATTCCTTCCAAAAAGCGGATGTGAGTTTTATGTCTCTATCTGAAATCACCATTTTAGGAATACCATATAGTCTAAAAATTTCTTTCATGAATATTTCAGCAATGTTTATATCTTTAAAAGTAGACTTTACATGAATAAAGTGTGCAGACTTACTGAGTTTATCAATTAAAACCATGATAGAACCATTCCGTTTCTGAGTTTTAGGCAAACCTATTATAAAGTCCAGTGATATGGTCTCCCATTTCCATTCTGGTACTGGTAGTGACTATAATAGGTCGGCTGGATGCTGGTGTTCAGCCTTAAATTGCTGACAATCTTGGCACGTAGCCAAGTACTCTGTTGTTTCACCCTTCATATTAGGCCAGTAAAATAGCTTTCTGAGTGTTGTTACTATTTTCTGGTAACCTAGGTGGCCAGAATACAGTTTCTTATGCACTTCGTCTAAGACAGTTAATTTTAAATTTGTTGAATCTGGTATGTACAGTCTATTTGTTAAATCTTAATAGTCCCTTCTTGTCGATATTTATATCTAGTTTATTTGATTTTGCGATACTATTTTGAAATTATGCCAACATCTTAGTGTAATTTCCATCGTTAATACCTGTCATCCTTATTCTTTATTCCAAATCACTTTTTTCCCTGCTGATATTTATCTCAAATAACCCATGGAATCTTCTTCTTGAAGTGCATACTACTTTATTTTCCTTGCCCTTGATATGTCTAACCTCGAAGTCAAATTCGCTGAAGAAGGCTAGCCACCTTACTTGTCTTGCATTAAGGTCTGGTTGGTTAAACAGATATGTCACCCCATTATTATCCACCAATAGTAGGAATTTTATACCCATTATATAGTGTCACCACATTTTTAAGGCATGTATTATTGTTGCCGATTCTAAGTCATGAGTGACATAATTTTGCTCATGTTCTTTTAATTTCTGGGACTCGTAACAAATCCCATGCCCTTCCTGAGTTAGGACACCATTGAGTCCCTCTTTACTTGCATCAACACATACTGTGAAGCCTTTATCTGGGTCTTCTACCTTCAAAATGGGCACCGATCTCAATAATTCTTTCAGCGTGTTAAAGTTTTCTTGACACTTTTGCGACTAGTTAAATTTGGTCCCTTTCTTTTGTAATGACATGATAGGGTAGGCTATCTTGGAAAACCCTTCTATAAACCTGCGATAATATCCAGTGATTCCCATGAATGACCAGATATCTGCCACATCCTTAGGTACTGGCCATTCCATAATGACTTTTATCTTTTTCGGGTCTACGACAATACCTTAAGAGGAAATGACATGACCTAAATATTGTATTTCTTTTTTATAAAAGTCACATTTGTCGAATTTTGCATATAGTTTGTGTTTCCTTAATGTTTGCAGAACTATTCTTAAGTGTTCATCATGTTCCTCCTCCGTTTTAGAATAGACCAGAATATCATCGATAAATACTACTACAAACTTGTCTAAGTACTGACTGGAAATGTTGTTCATCAAGCACATAAATGTGGTTGGTGCGTTAGTGAGTCCAAAAGGTATGACTACAAACTCATAGTGTTTGTACCTTGTTCGAAAATTTGTTTTGTTTATGTCCTGGTCCTTTATCCTAACTTGATGATAACCGGATCATAAATCCAGTTTTGAAAAGATCTTGGCCCCACCAACTTGATCGAAAAAATCATTTATCCTTGGTAAGGGGTATTTGTTCTTAATAGTCATTTTGTTCAGTTGTCTATAATCGATACATAGTCTTAGAGTACCGTCTTTCTTTTTCATAAAGAGGACTGGTGCACCCCATGACGAGACACTTGGTTTGATGTACTCTTTGTCCAATAATTCCTGTAATTGTATTTTTAATTCTGTTAGTTCTTGTAGACTCATTCGGTAGGGTTATTTTGAGATAGGGGCTGATCCGGGTAGTAATTCTATGGAGAAATCTATTTCCCTTCTAGGAGGTAATTCTGGTATCTCATCTACAAACATGTCTATGAATTCACATAGGACAAAAAAGTCTGCTAACTTGGGCTTATCATTCTTTTCTAATAGATTCGTCACTTGGATGGCGTAAACTTGACATCCCTTTCTAATACATTTCTTGAGTTGCATCGCTGAAAATTGTCTGACTGATACAGGTTTTGGTATGCCTTGGGTTGTTCTAACAGTGCCAAAATTATCTTTATAGATAAGTATCTTTGTAGAATAGTCTAGTACTGCTTTGTGTTTTTCCAACCAATCCATCCCAATAATCATATCATAAGATGCTAGTGGTAGGATGTTCAGATTGGTCCTTATCTTGGATGTATGGTATGAACCTTAGTAGTTCCAGAAATTTATTTATAAGGTCCTCTATCGTCATTTGTCTGAGTCGTAACTCGTAAAATTCTTTCGTCTTCCTTTCATAATAGATTTCAGAAAGGTATTGTTTCTTGAAATACTTCTTAAACTCAGACCATTCCAATTGTTTCTCCTTTAGGCCCTTGGCCAATTTCAGGTCCTGCCACCAAATGCTAGCCTTCCCCTTTAGATTGTATATGGTCATTCTGACCTTCATGTTGTTGGAATGGTTGTAGATCTTGAAGTATTTTTTGATGTCCAACAACCATGCCTCAACTTCTTCTCCTGTCCTAGATTCTCCATCAAAGATAGTTGGTTTAATCTTTTTAAATTCCCTTTCAAGGTGGTTTGTTTGTTTTCTTTTTCTATCTAGTATGGTTTTGTCTTCAGCAGAAGGTGTCCCTTCAGATGAACTGTCTTCTTTTTATGTTTCCGCACTAGAATTCTTGGAGTCCCTTTCGCTGACCTCCTCATCATGTTTATCATCTTTTGGACTTTTCTTGGTTACTATACTACGCAACAGGACTTCATTTATCTCTTGTTGTTCCTGCTGTGCTTTCTTCAATTTTTCATTGTCAGCCTTGAAAACTTGCAGTTAAACAATAAGGTTCCTCATTGTTTCCAACACCTTTGTGGGTGAGCTTCCATCACTGTTCTGTCTTGGATCTCCAGGAGGTCCTTGTTGTAGATTCACTTCCATCCTGATTTCTGCACCTTCTTGGGCTACCATAATCAACACAAAACATAAAGGCTTTTTGTTTGTAACCACAAGATTTATTAGTTTTTTCATAAATCAGAATATATACTAAGCAATTAATGTGGCCCTTTTCAGGCCCAGTGTTGTAACTTTTTCTCTGATGCCATATGTAATGAACCTCAAATTTACCATAAAAAAAAAATATTATTTCCTTTTTCTATGACATAAATCAATTTTCATTTAAATTTAGAATTTAAGAGAAGGAATAATTCATCTCTATCCATAAGGATATTATTACACCAGTCTAATCTATTGGAACGTAAAAACTTATGTGGGTAAATTCCTTCCATGACTCTATTCTTCCCTAAATTCTCAAACTACACCAGCATACTCAAATGTATAAAGGCGATGTCTAAACTTAGGTCGAAGGAACCCTTGATGTTCAGAGGGATAAAGCTTAGAAGGGATATCACCTTTGAAGTACTTAAAGGGAGGTGAGGATCAAAGATCATCCCATAGAGTCAAGATTCGGTGGTAGAACACCAAATCATTTTGGCTAGATATCCTTAGAAGAATGGATGGTGAGATTTCCTCGGGAAAGGTACCGAAATCCCATGGACTGTTGGATCTCATAGATCAGTGTGGAAGTTAAGATTGATTGTACTTTAGTGTTCAGAAGCTCAGGAGGAATAACGTCCATTGGATGAGAAGCAACATGAGTCATTGATCTCGTGCCTTGAAATTCACTGATTCAGAGTTCGGGTTTTGGAGCAACAAGGAGGTTTGTAAATGCTACATCGTGGACTCCCGGTTCGCGACAATCCCAAAAGAATCGGTTCCGTTGATATCTCTAGGGGAAAATTTTTGTCATTTCATCTTTGGGGAAAATGGAGGGGAAAATATTAGACTTCGAGGATTAGAAGGAGGAAAGGTTGGAGCTACATCGCAACCTTACAAACCCTGAAATCATGATACGCTCCAAGGAGATAGCCCAGGTCACAAGGTGTGGTCACATGGATGGAGGCTATAGGAAGAGATAAACCCATTAAGCCCCTTTCGACATTTCGGGACCCGGGAAATCGAAAGGCCTAGGATGTTGCAACCGGAGTCGTGAAGTCCCGAATCGCGAAACCCCGAAATACTGAGCCCATAGTTATTTATTGAATACTGTGACGACAAGTTTCTGCGTGGGTCTTTCTACTTCATCTATTGAAATGGTCTGTACGCAGCACTAATTGCACTGGTATCCATATACCTTTTGTACACACACACACACACACACACACACATATATATATTTAAATCTATAAGTACTACGTGTACATGCCTCTTCCAAATTCAATTATTCAAAGGTAAGTCTGCTAGAACTTCAATTACATAAGTAAACCGATGCCTATAAATAGTTCGGTATCTTTCAAGCTCATCTTTACATAGACAATCCTACCTCAAAATATGATTTCAAAGTTAAAATCTTCTCCTGCAAGTGGATTTGTTCATTAAATTCATATGTAGATAATTTTGGTCTAGCGTTTGAATTCAGGAGGAATCATTCCCCGGATTTAGTCTTTGATTATAAATCCTCACAACGCACTGATGACATCCATGAAAATTATTTTGTCTTAGCACAATTAGAGGTATACAATCAGATACACAAATCATTCAAGTAAAGACCGAGCATAATTTTAGAAAAAGGGGTTAAACACAAAGTGGACATTTCGGCATTCGGGACTCACTGTTACAGAATCATGGAATTCCTTTGTTTTACTAAACCCCGAAATCTAACACCCAAAATGTAGGGCCCACAGTCCATTTACATTTTTCAATTTGGAATTTTGTGTATCATCTTGTTTGAACGACAGGTGTTCATAAACCCCGACGTCTTGAACCCCAAAATCTGAAATGCAGGGCCCACAGTGCCTTCACATTTCACAATTTGGCTTTTCGTGTTTCAATTTATTGAATGTCAAGTGTTCTTAACCCCAACATCCCGAACCCCGAAACCCCAATCATTAATGTAACTTGGTGCATGAAAACCTTTTAATTTTGAGTTCGTTGTTTCTAATTTCTGAAAACCCAATTGACCTCTATTTTTCACAGCGTTCAGTTGCCCAATTTTAAAAAGGGTCATTCAGATTTCATTATATCCTAAAATCTCAAATACCAGGGTTATTGCCTTGAGGACAGGCCCTGTTTTCAATGCTAGAGAGAAAAATTGGATCGACATACTCTAGATCTATAATACTAAATCATTTTATCCCGTTTCGACATTCCCTATAATCATTACCTAAATGGTTCAATTCTTCCATAGCGATTATTTAGATTGGAGATAAAGATCCGAGTAAAGTTAGGATTCTATCTTTTTCTTCCAGAATAATATATGCATATAAATACACGAGTCTATAAGTTTAAACCCACTCAATCCAGATATGTCTGATATTACAATTACAAATTAATAACCCTTGCCTATAGACGAATTTATATTATCTATTCACTTGCACACGAATAACTCTGTCTCAGGTTTTTCATTCAGGAGGGGCGATCCCTGAAATGAATTTCTTGATTATAAGACTTCATATAATGAACAGATATCATATATGGAGGCCATATCAAGTTAGTACAATTAGATACATTACGGCATATCAAAATAATCATTCACATAGTTACATTACAACAAATAGATATCATCATTCACACAGAGAAGGAAAAGACTACATATCTGGAACAATTTTGCAGAAAGACAAAGGGAACAACCACGTTCCTCCCAAATGTAGAATAGGGTAGCCAAAACCACTTTCTCATTTCACCCCCTAGCCTGACCATGAATCCATGAGGGTGAACCTGGAAACTCCTCCTTAGCACTGTCCTCCAATTCCAATAGTTATCCTCTTGCCTCACACTTATTCAGCAGTGCTCATAACAGAAAGGAGAGCTCAAAAATATTTGCTAGCATACTTGGTAGCATCCTACCTCCTCGCATATGCTATATATCAATTTTTCCCAGGTCTTTTCCCCCTCCCTTGGGGGGGATTTTCGCAGCTTTCTAAACCCCTGATTTTCAGGGCCTGCCAATGGCCAAATCTCTGATTTTCCACTTGTAATAATAATCCCAGAGGCAGTTCCAACTTGTTCCCCACTCATGGAGTCATGGTCAGCTCATTTTAACATGGTTGTTCCATTTGTCCTCCTGCAATTAATATAAATCTCCTATTTTTTTATACAAGTGTCATAGTCAAATAGTTAGTTGAGTCCCAGTCATAACTCTGCCCAACAGTCATAATAATTAATTACAAATATCAAATTTGAAATTTGGAATTGCCATAAATGGAAAAAAATTTCCAACTTCGAATTTACAAAAAATGGAATTAAATTTCCATCAAATTTAACTTTCAAAAATATTTTATTTTTGGGGATATCACACCCTAGTTATGCCTCCCTCTCTCTCTCTCTCTCCACCCCCTCCCCCCCTCTCTCTCCATATCACTCTTGACCTATATTCTTCTCATGTTTTCTCTCTCCCTCCTCCCTCTCTCTCTACACCCTCACTCTCTGTATCCATCTCACTCTAGACCTATCTTTTTCTCTTTTTGCCTCTCTCCCTCCCT
>ML831172.1:12952-54916 GCA_009831015.1 Picea engelmannii
TTTATTCCTCTCTATCCCTATCATACTCTCACATACTATAAAAATTTGGGTACATCACAATGAATGAAATGGCCTTGACCTAGACCTATACCTATACCTAGGCATAGCAAGACCTAGACATGGCAAGACCTATACCTTGACATAGCAAGAACTAGACATGGAAACGCATGGAAAGACCTAGACCTATACCATATACCAAGGACCATATACCATGAACTAGACCTATACGATGACCATGATGTATAACATGACATATACCTAGATCTATATCTAGACAATGACCTAGACCATGACATAGACCTAGAGCTATACCTAAACCATGACCTGGACCTATACCATGACCATGACCTAGACCTATACCACGACCTACAACTTGACCTATACCATGACCTAGACCCCCCTAGATCCATCTAATCATAGGCATAACCTATACTCAACCCTTTACCCCCTCCACTCCCAAACCCTCAGTTCTCAATGCATATATCTTTTATTGAAGGCCCCACAACCCTTGCACCCACATCTTGGTTCTCTAAACATTGCTCTATGCTTCAAAACACTTTCAATCATAATCCCTTAGGCCCTAGTTGTCCCCAAACCCCTATACATATTTATTCATAAAGGTTTTTGGTCTATAATAAATGTTATATATGTTTCATTAAGAGAATGCACATTCTCTTGTGACATAAAATCTTCGAGGTTCAGTGTTCTTGGCGCTCATCCCTTCTCAACAGGAACACACATGAATTCCTAGAACATGTGTGCTCTTTAGTGCGCACATGTTCTAGGAACATACATGTTCTTGCTAGGAAGTTTTATGTGCCAAGCACACTCCTCAACCTCATTTATCTCAAAAAACTGAACAATCCCGACATATATATGCAAAAATAGAAAGAACATACAATTTTTTGTTCTTTTTGTCTTGTTGTTTAATTCATAGACAATTTTGTGCTATTGGAAGAGAATTGTGGGAAGAATTTTAAGACAATTTTGTCCAATTGGAATTGTAATTGTTAGTTATCTATTCTTGTTTAATACGAAGATAATTATTTCCAATTGGAATTGCAATTGTTAATTGTGGCTTCTTATGTAATACCAAGAAAAAATTGTCCAATTGGAATTGTTAGTTGTGTCTTCTTGTGTAATACAAAGACAAATTTGTCCAATTGGGATTGAAATTGTTAGTTGTGTCTTCTTGTGTAATACTGGGACAAATTTCTCCAATTGGAATTGGAATTTTTAGTTATGTCTTCTTGTGTAATACCAAAACAAATTTGAGTAATTGGAATTGGAATTGTTAGTTGTGTTTTCTTTTGTAATACCAACAAAAATTTGTGGTGGTGTTCTTGGAAGCCAATTTTTCTCTTTAAACATGTGTAACCTAAAAAATCAAGGTAGAAAGTCCTTAAGGAAAGAAATACACATTGAAAAGGTAAATAAAGAAAGAGAAAAGGTAAGGTTACGTATGTCAAAAAGTAAGCTTTCAGAAGAGGGAAATCCAATTTCTAGCAGAAAACATTTCATTGTTGTTTCTCCTCCATCACCACAAGCAAATCACACGAGTTTAGTAGAGACCAATCTAGTTAAGACTTCTATTGTACCTTCAATTAGTCTCTCATCAAGATAATTTTTTTTGGGTGACCAAATGATGGATTAATTGCTTGGAGCTAATCATACAATAGGTGAAGTTAGAGAGGAAACTAGTGCACAACATTTTGGTGAAGAAGTGCATGTGGTGCATCCTCTTGTTGGACAGTCAAATGTTCTAGAAACTAGTCACGGGAATGTCCATTCTCCTCCCAGAATTCATCCACCAGTGATTGAAGGGGAAATAACTACAATGTTGTTAAATCCACAATAGGGAGGTCACAATTACCAAAATATGCGTTCATCGTCCCTACCTAGATTGACCAGTGTGCGATAAAGAGATCCTAAATGGATTCAGGTGGATGAAAGTGGTCTAGGATTACTTGAAGGTAAGATACCTAGCTGGAATATTCATTATCATTCTTATAAAACCAATAAAGAATATTTTCAACCAAAATCTAATGTTGCTAAATGTCAATTATTTTTGGCTTTGTTAAAATCTATAAGTTTGACTGCCTTTAGGAGAATTTTAGGCATTAAAATAGTCAAAATTTTAGAAACAAGTCATCATATTGTTACAAACCATGCGGATGCTTTTCAAAAATTGTTAAGAAATCTCGTTTTAAAGACCATAATGCATCCCAACGTGTCTTGTCAGAATCAATTGATAGCAAGATCACAAGAAAACATCATTTTCTCCAAAAAACTCTCATCTCATTCAATGAAATATCAAAACCCTTATAAAGTATTATAATAGATGAGATAGCCTCGACAAAAGTGGCCCAACATATTTGTGGGACTTCAATGGTGGTCTACCTCATTCTGACATGAAAATAATTAGAGAAGTTAAGGGTATAGGATTTATGACATGCAAGCACTAGGCATTCTTCCAACCAAAACGATGTACCAAAATTGAGAAGGGGATCTAGGCATCGTGAACCCCATATTAAAAAATGTATTGACATTACATGGATAGAATTGTATGAGAGATTCAAGAAATTACAAAGTGCACTTAACTTGATCCAAATATCTTTCCATAAATGCCAGCCTTGGTATGTTTGAATATATATAATTGGTAACACATGTTATTGTAGATATCACATTGAGTATGGTTATTATTATGAAACACACACACACACACACACACACACACACACACACACACATTTTATTTCATAAGACCCTTGTGCATGAGTGATAAGTTATATTTCTGTCGTCATCATCTAGAGAATTTTTTCACAATATCTTGTATACAAGGCCATAGGGTGGTACATTTTATAAAAAAGATTGCTTAGATGGGACATTTCCTAGGTGTGGTGGGATGGAATTATAGAGAAAGTGAATCCATGTAAGCGATGAGTATGAATTGGGGAGGAAATAGGTTTCCTTGCAAATATTTAAATATGTCGAATATGATATTGATGGAGGGAAAGAAAGAAAAAAGATGCAATTGGTGACTTCCTAGGTATGATGAGAATGATGAGAATTTTAGAATATGCAGAGACACATTTCATGTTGGTATTGTCTTATCAATCATTGATTTAAGTAAGAACTACATGCTTCAACCACAAAATCCGATTCAAAGCCAATATTATCACTTACATAAATTCATCATAATGGTCCATATCTCATACATGCATGGGCCAGATATTAACGAATAAAACATAGTTATATTGAAGGAGTATCACTTCTATATAAGTGATGATCGGTTCCATGACTTAGCCTATGTACAACATTGCTTTCAGTCTTCTTACAATCACCTTAAGGAGAAAAACATATAGATGGATCAACATTGGATTTGGTCATATGGTTGCAAGGGTCAGTTAAAAAATTCTCATGTATTTCAATGGTTGTGTATGTTGCACAAAAAACTCAAGTTACCACATATTTTAAAGTATTTAAAGTCTGGACACGAGAAAGGGGAGAATGATGGATTAGGTGCATGCATCCAAAGAGCATTACATAGAAAATAAATGAATTTCACAACTACTTCCCTCATTCAAGATGAAAAATCCATTGTTGAATGGTGTTATTCAATAATGGGAGAGGGAACAAGAACCCATGAGACTAATCACCCAGGAAAGGACATGTACATAGATATTTTTTGGAGGTGGAAAATGTAGATAAATTGTATTGACATGAATGTAAAAACATCCAGGGTACTCATGGATTCCATTCTATTCAAACATCAAACAATAGAATAGTTCAAAGATGGACAAGAAAACTCTCTTGTTTTTGTGGTCCATGTAGTAGTAATGAATGGGATGATTGTGAATCCACAGACTAGATTGATAGATTGATAGATTGGATCATGTATCACTCGCCATTGATCAATTTATAACTATGGAATTATCCTAATTGGAGGAGGACCAATAAAAAAATTCATCATCTTATGATCACATCTCAAATCTCATACTACCAAGTTCGGTGAAAGTTTCTATTAAATTTTGAATAACTAACATCAATGTTTTATTCTTTGGTCATTTAGTGGACTCACTTGTTGGCACTCCATTTTTTTGCAGGGCACATACACTTATTGGTTTCCCTAATAGATAATGAATGGGGCACTGACTATTGGTTGTCATGTTGCTTAGAGGGAAATCATACCTCATGCAATCAGCAACATAATTTGAAGACATTGAATTTCTGAATGGGTTGATGGTTATTAAAGGAGAATATCTTACACGGGATGAAAAAACATAGAACAAAGGTGGTTATGTCTTTCAATATTATATGTCAGGTGAAGTTGTATACCACTTTATGAACTTGGTTGTTGGTACAAACCTCCAACAACAAATAATGAAAAGTAATAATTAATCAAAGGTATGATACTTATTTCCTTACTCTAAGAACAAGAATTTAATGGATACCATCAATATTAGAAGTGATCCTGATGGTCTACGTGAATGACCATAGGTATGTAAAAGGAATAATTGAAAAAAAAAATCAGATTTATGAATGATTGAAATTTTGGCTTCATTTTATGGTTGTTCTAGTAATCTTGTATTTTGTGGTACTTTTTTGTTGTTAGGGAACTATGACTAGCCTTCCCTTCCCTTTCCTTTCGTTTCTTGCTTAGCCTTTTTTTACCTTTTCTTGCCTTGGTTTCCTAGCCTCACCTTACCTTTCCCTACCTTGTCTTGACTTGCCTTTCCTTGCCTTGCCTAGACTTGCCTTACCTTTCCTTTCCCTACCTTGTCTTGGCTTTCCTTTCCTTTCCTTTCCCTACCTTGCCTTTCGTTACCTTTCCTTGCCATTCCTATCCCTACCTTGCCTTTCATTTTCACGTCTTACCTTACATTTCCTTATGTTTCCTTGCCTTACCTTTCCTTGTATTGTATTTCCTTGCCTTACCTTGCCTTGCATTCCCATCTCTTACCTTACCTTGCCTTACCTTTGTTTTCCTTTATTTCCTATCCTTGGATTACCTTTCCCTACCTTGTCTTTGCTTTCCTTTCGTTTCCATGCCTTGCCTTGTCATGTCTTACCTTGTCTTGCCTTGCCTTTCCATGTATTACCTTTCCTTTCCTTTCCTTTCCTTGATTTACCTTGTGTTTCCTTACATTTTCTTACCTTTCCTTACCTTTCCATGTATTACCTTTCCTTTCCTTTCCATTTCTTACCTTGACATTCCTTTCCTTTCCTTGCCTTACCTTATCTTTCCTTTCCTTTCCTTTCCTTGCCTTGCTTTACCTTTCCTTTCCTTTCCATGTCTTACCTTTCCTTGTCTTTCCTTGCCATGTATTACATTTCCTTTCCCTTCCTTTCCTTTCATTACCTTGCATTCCCTTACCTTGTCTCACCTTGTCTTACATTTCCTTTTGTTTCCATGTCACATCATATCTTTCCTTGCCTTGCCCTTCCTTACCTTGTGTTATAGGAAAATCTCCCTGCGGACAGGTAGATTGCCTCAAAGAGCTAGACCCTAAAATCTAAGATAGAAAGTGCTTAACGTGGACACTGACTTCCTTTAAGATCTACACAAACTAATACATGAGAAGGAAGGATGATAGAGGTACCTTTTAATTGACGTTTGTCCCTGCATGCTCCGAATCGAACTCTGAACTCTTGCTCCTTGATGAGTCCTATAGACAAACAAAGTACGACCACTTCCTACTTTATCAAGATTAGTCTGAAATAGGTCTATATACTAAAGAGACAAATTCATGTGAGATTGAATATGAATTAGAAAGAAACAGGACAAGCAAATTATATTAATGAGGACAAAACAATGCTTACAGCCATGGATTGATTGCAGCAGCTCTGCCAAGTCCTCTTTGTCTACCCCTTGCTCAAAAGATCCACGATCTGAATGATGATAGCTTCATTGATTGCTCCCCGTGATATCATAGGTCTCTTGCCTCCAAAATATCTCTATTCCAGCACCACTTATGAGATCATAAGTTTGGTGTGATTCTCCTTTTTCCATTCCTCTTTCACCATTAGAAAGCTTGCTTATATAGCCTTGGAGAGGCTTTAACCACTTGAGATATCCTTGGGGAAGTTGAGGATTTTCCTCCTTCAGTTAAGGATCTGCCCTAAGTTCATGGTTGGACTAAGGATTCGAATCCAACTACCTTCCAAGAATGAAAGGATCCTTTCCCCATTCATCTCAACAACTTAACAACTACCCAGAATAGGTAGCTCTCCCTTGAAAGGACCATCGAAATGTTGTAGCGCTCCCTAGGAGTCTTTAGGGCGGTGCCAGCACTCTCAAAATCTATAGCGCTCCCTCAAAAGGGCCATAGGAGCTTTATAACGCTCCCAGACAGTGTAAGGGGGAGCGTCGGTGCTCCCAGAAGAGGTATAGGGGAGTGCTCCCCTCCAAAAAGTCAGTTTTCGAGGTGCTTTCAGATGGCAAAAGGTTTGTAAGCCTGCTGACTCATTTCTCCTCTTCCAAACCAAATGTTTGAGGTGTTTCAATTGCCCTTCTCATGTCATTATAGGAACAACATAAGCATCATGGCAGTATGCTTTCTTTGACACTTACGACACTTGTGAGCAATATGTGACACTTGCGACCTTGTGAGAAAAATGTGACACTTGCGACCTTGTGAGAAAAATGCGACACTTGCGACCTTTGTAATGAAGACACTTGCGACACTATGAATGTGAGTAATTTTGACGTGTAATAGATTGCCCCCAAAAGTATGAAGTTAGAATATAGGAACTAATAACTGAAATACTTTGTAGACTTTCAAGCAAGGGTATAGATGCAGAGAACCTAACAAAAGTTGCACACAAACATCCAACAAATATTATGACATGTTTCGAACCCAAGGCAGGCATACCTATGCTTTGGTGATCAAGACTTGCAAGATATGGCCACCATAAAATACACTACGGATCCATAATTGTATTGATAAAAAGGTATCGCCACTGAAAATACACTGTGGATCTATATGCTTATGACACGAACTGATTGTAGCCATGAAGAATACACAGTGGATCTACGAGATGACAAGACATAGCCATGACCAATACAAAGTGGACCTATGTAACAGTATATGTGTCATTGTTCATAATAAACTCCATCGCAACCTGGGCAAAGTACATATCAAAGTGATCATTCAACCCAGGGTCTTCTTACCGATCCCAATGTAGTACGAATCTAACCATGTGAATAGATGTTCCGATGTCAAACATGGCAAAAACCACTTGATTATCGGTCAATGAGGTAAACCATTAACAAGCGCAAGGGAAATCACCATTAATGTCAATGATTCCCAAGGTACTCTAGTACATTGCAACGAATGTGAATGGATGAGCTGAAGTCGAACATTGGTGGAATCATTCGATCAGAGGTAAATGATGTAAACCCATTTTCGAATGTGAGGAGGCATGCAGGTCCCAATGTACTAATTGGTTTCTAAGTCTAATTCCTGGATAATGTGTTGAAGTCGACAGGAATAGACTTGTCGAGGGAGGGCCTTGATGTATCCCCCATCAACGACACGAAATAGACATACAGATGTAATTGGTAGATCAAAAGAACATGGACTGGCATCAGTTTTGAGGCAAGATGTTTGGGATGGCTGACTCTCGAGGAAGATACTTCCCTTGAACACTAAGGCACAACAGCAAAAACATGAGATGGACCAAAACTTGATGATGCAGTGGATGTTGTGACTTGTGTTCGACAACACAGGTATTCCAACAGAGGACGAACACCTTCAGTAACCACTCACATAACCAGATCAAATATCAACACACTGATGTTTTCATGTGGTAAAACCCCTATAGGGAAACATCCATGGCCCTAGCCAACGCGACCACTTGGAGAATTTTATTAATGCAAAGAAAAATATTACAGAGAGATTTTACAAGAGAGTTTCTCACAATCGATCATCAACAAATGACCCTCCATGCCCTTTAAATATAGATCATGGACCAATCGGGTGTTAAGCCACGGATCAATGGCCATTAAGATCGAGGAGAGTATGAACCATCGGATCACCCTATGTCGGGAACATATCATGACCGTCGGATTTCCTAACTACAAATGCATACTAAAGAAACACACTTTTACCTAACGACATATTAGACCAAGTAGATCTTAACTAACTCCTAAGTGTCTAAATATCCTAACATCCCCCCTTAAGAACAACGTGGGATAGGATTGAAGGATTTACAATAATGACACAATAGGAGAAGGAAGGAGGCATTAGAGCCTATCCCCCCTTAATGACAACTTCCTGAACTCCTAACATAGATCGAAGTTTGGAAAACTTCACTTCTGTAAGAGACATTGTGAAAATGTCTGCAACTTGATCTTCTGTAGAGAAAAAGAGCACTTCAATAACTTGATCATGAATGAGCTTTCTGATGAAGTGCATGTGTAGCTTGATGTGTTTGCTACGTTGATGTTGAACTGGGTCTTTGGTGAGATTGATGGCACTTTGATTTTCACACCAAAGTCTGGTCGGATGTTGGTGCTGGAATCCAAACTCTGAAAGGATCTGTTGAAGCCACAGGGATTCCTGACTTTCATTTACCGCTGCTCGGTACTCTACTTCGGCTGAAGAAAGTGCAATAGCCTGTTGTTTCTTACAGGCCCATGTGACAGATCCTGAACTAAGGCTGAAAAAATAACCTGCAGTAGACTTTCAATCATCGGGGTCGCCAGCCCAATCTGAATCAGTGAAACCAACCAATAAGGGAGTCCCCCCTGAACTGTAGTGTATTCCAAACTGAACAGTACCACGAACATAGAGAAGTATCCTTTTAGCTTATTTCCAATGGCTTTCATGGGGTGTTTGCATATATCGGGCAACAAGACCAACAACAAAGGAAAGATCAGGACGGGTATGAGTCAAGTATAAGAGGCTACCAACTAACTGACGATATAGGGTGGCATCAACTAACTGACGATAGAGGACCCGAGGCGTGCCAAGAGGCACGTTTGTCAAAACTATCCCGATGATGTTTGCCGAGAACACAACCGGCACAAACACCATCTCTTCATGAAACAAGAGGAAGACCAGTCACCATTTGTTGATTACATAGTTGTTGCAATGAGCGATAGTTTAGATGACCAACCCGCTCATGCCAAAGTTTGCTCAAGTCATCTCTATGAGAAACAAAAACTGATGAAAAAGCTGATGAACCAAAGTTGTCAAACTTGTACAACCTCGTAATATCATCAACAATTCCAGTTGCAAGAACATGCTTAGGATATTTTAGATCCTTGATTACAACTTGGTGAGGTGAAAACTCGACAGTTTTACCTTCACCTGAATGAGTGATTTGATATACTGATAGAAGGTTAGAAGAAAGATCTGGAACACATAATACATCATTGAAATGACCATTTTCTACCTGAATTGTTCCAGATCCTACAACACTAAGAGATCTATTATCACCAACAAATATTTCCTTGGTGTTACATTCATTTAGAGCAGAAAATATGGCTTTATCCTTATCCATATGATAAGATGCTCCTGAATCAATAAGCCACTCATAAGAAGAAGTAGTAGTAGTAGAAGGTGTATTGAAGGAAAAACTAGAAGCAGAAAGTGCATTTCCATGAGAAGAAGAAGGAGAATCAATACTGATGTTGTGCTTCTTCATCGTTGCTTCTAAGGCTGCCATCTTCTTGAAACATTTGGACTCATCATGACCATCTTTATTACAAAAGTTGCAATGTCTGTTAGTATTCTTTTTATACTTTGATCCTTTGTCACCATTAGGAGCTGAAGCTATCTAAGCGGGTTTGGGACCCTTAGGTTGTTTGTTGTTGTAGAGAGGATGTTGATTCTTGGGATACTTGGGTTTATCTTTCTATTGGGCAACTAAGGCTTTGTTTGAGGTACCTGCATTGTTGATCACTCCAAGTTGTACAAGCTTATCTTCCTCTCTAATCAAAGAAGTACAAAAGGACTCAAGAGTGGGTTCTACATAAGCTTTCCCTAGAGCCTCTTTCATGGCATAAAAGGTAGATACAAACATAGAATATGCACTACCTAGCTTAGAAATAATAAGATATATGCAAAGCCCTTCCTTCATTGTTATCTTACATTCTTCACATAAAAGTCTGAGTGTTTTAAACTTAGATAGATAGTCTCCAAGGCAAGAAAAATCACTTGGAATCAAGGTCAGTATTTGATTCTCTAACTGTTGTGCTCGAATAATATTGAGTTTACCAAACACAGATTCAATCTTGTCCCAAGCTGCTTTGGGGTCATCAATTCCTTGAAGATGGCACCTTAGATGAGGAGAGATGGACATTCCAATTAGTCCATGTGCTTAGTCATTCCTATTATCCCATTTGGCTTTCTTATCATCATCAGTGGGGGTTGTTTCCGTTCCCATGGTAATCTAGTACAGGCCTTTACTTCTTAATAAATATTCCATATGGGATCTCCATTGGAAGTAGTTGTTGCTGGTAAGCATGACATTACTTGTAGAATCCATATTAAATATGCAGATAATGCATATTTAAAAACCAAAACTAATGATATGGATGGAAAGATCTCGAAAATTTATGCGGTTTTAAAAAAAACGACATTGAAAACGGACTTCTGATGTGAGAGTTATGCCCTTTTAAAAAACAAAGGCATAAACGGTAACCAAATAACCACGTGACAGTGTAAGCTACTTTATGAAGTGACCCACTTTTATAAAGAGAAGTGGAGATCACTTTTACAATGAAGTTTCCTTATAACAGAAAAGTTGCATGCAAAATAAATAACTCTAAAATGAAATGTAAAGCTACTTATAGTGATTCACTTTTATACTTGAAGTGAAATGCACTTTACAACTTTTAGCATGAACTTTTTCAAAAAAAAGTAACAAAAGAGAGACTTGAACTCAAGACCTCTTACTTAATAAGGCAAGTTTCGACCAAATGGTCTAGCAAAACATATTGTAATGTTCAGAAGGAGGATTGGGGGTGTTGTTTTTGTTGTTGTTGTGGAAGACGACCTTGGAGAGCATGCTCCAAAAAAACTCTTTTCACACAAGAAAAAAATTGCGCTTCTCGATGACAACAAGGGTTAGATCTCGGTTAGCTTACCCGGAAGATTCACCTTTTCCTATCCGTTTCTGATTTGCCGAGATCACACAAGGTGCGGGGCAAAGAGAATATGCAGATCTAAAAGAGTAGCAGCCCAGAAATAAAAAATACAAACCGAAATAAAATCAAAACTTTGCAAAAATTAAAAAACAAAATGCGTATTCAGACTTTATACCTCCGGATCTGACTGTAATGGTCGTATCTTGGGAAAATAGAAACCTTTTCGAGTGAAACGAAAAGTGTTTCTGAATGAAAAGAGTGCTCCAGATGCAATGGAATAGTCCTCTTAGCCCATAAATTATGGAAATGCCAGAAAATGGAGATGAGGAAACTCAGCTTCACGATCTCGATCTACAACAGGAGCGGGTCTTCAAACAGGCTCTGATACCATGTTCGAAAACACAGGTATTCCAACAGAGGATGAACACCTTTAGTAACCACTCAAATAACCATATCAAATATCAACACACCGATGTTTTCACATGGTAAAACCCCTACGGGGAAACATCCAGGGCCCCAGCCAACGCGGCCACTTGGAGCAGTTTATTAATGCAAAGAAAAATATTACAGAGAGATTTTACAAGAGAGTTTCTCACAATAGATCATCGGCAAATGAACCTCCATGCTCTTTAAATAGAGATCATGGACCAATCGGGTGTTAATCCATGGATCAATGGATGTTAAGATCTAGGAGAGTATGAACCATCGGATCACCCTATGTCGGGAACATATCATGACCGTCGGATTTCCTAACTACAAATGAATACTAAAGAAACACACTTTTACCTAACGACATATTAGACCCAGTAGATCTTAACTAACTCCTAAGTGTCTAAATATCCTAACAAATTGCATCGGGTGACTCAAAGGAGTGAAAGAAACTCAAAGAATTGGCTCAGTGCAGAGGTTCAGCAGGCTATAATGCATGCATATGACAAAGTGTCGTGTTTAAGGGTGACTCTAAGAATTGCTTGATAATGTTCTCAAGAGACTGCTTGGCTTGCTTCTTTCAATTTTCCCCCATCCAGATAGATGAGTACCTCTTTTTGATTTAATGAGCTCGAGGAGGATAACACATGCTCGATATAACTCACCTTCGGTAAGTTCCTCTTCCTTTGTTTAACGAACTGGAAGAAGTAAGGGTTCGATCCCGTATGGGCATGTTGATGTGTGTTTTAGCGAGTCCAAAGACAGAAGACTCGAAGGTTTTTCATGATTATAGAGTCTGGAAAAACACTTAAAAGAGAACTCTCTCAGTTCCTTTTTCATACAGTAGTCTAATGAGACCGAAAAAGAGATAAACTATCACCCAAAATATGCCCTTTCGAACCTTTTAACGAGCGTGAAAGGCAGTAAGATCACTCGACAATCGTTTCATATTTAGAGAGTCTGAAAAGAGCTTAAAGGAGACTCCAGTGGGTTCCTTTTTTGTGTATCCATACAGGTCCGAAAAAGAGATAAAAGTCTACCCGGTTGCATTCTCATGTATTTATGAGCACGAGAAAGAACAAAGACTAAGCTCGGTATGCCCCCAGCATGAAATCTAGTGGCTTAACTCCAGAATGATCATCGAAGGATGGAGACATGCCCCCCAAGCTTCAATTCATTCATCGACTTTGAGGTTGTCACCAATTTCTGTGCTAGATGGAGGAAAAGGATATAGGTGGATGAAATGAAAGTTCAAGAGAGGTGACTATTTCATTTTTAAACGAGCTTGACATAGGAAAAGAACTATGCTCGGGACCTCTGTTTCATTTTTTAACAAGCTTGCCACAGAGAAGAGAAACTATGCTCGTAACGGCGTCTTGATCATGGATTCCAAGAGGATAATGCTCTGGAAGGGTACCATGTCAATGGATAAAACGTGGTCATGGCCTCCAGGAGATCTTCGCTAGATGGAAGATAATCACTCGAGAAGGGACACATATCGAGGGCTGTGACAGGAGTAAGGAGATTAGGCTCCAATAACCCTACCGAAGAGATCACCATGTCAACTACCGGATCCAAATCGTCAGAAGTTGAAGTCATGGGAGACAACGCCACATAATTGACATGCGGCGGGGGCAATACTGTCTGCATATAGGAACCACTTAGGGAGGTAACCTAGTCGGGGCCGATGAATGAAAGTTGATCAATAGTCACAATTCTTCCATCGTGAGGGAAAGATATCACACGAAAAAGGGTGGATATAAGAGCTTTCATAGCATAGACATAATCCCACCCAAGGAGTAAAAAGAAATCCAAGGGGTCTCGGACTACCATGACATCGATAAAGACAGTTTTCCCTCCCAAATTTATAGGAAACCGAGGAGGGATCCCTAAAGGTTGACTAGTTCATCTATTAAAAGAAAACAAGACAAATATTTACTGTGTTCTTTTATCAAGTACCGACTACTACTAAAGTAAGAATGTATTTACTCATGTATTATTTATGAAACAATGATTATAGTGTTGTTAGCATCAGAAGTCACTCCTAGATTGCTTGCAAGAGCAAAGCCAGAAACCCATCAGTTTAATGTCATGATTTTTTTATAAAGGGGTGATCAAATGGAGATAAAAAATCGAGGAGATATCACTCTAACTCAGAGACTGGGTCTGGTACATAAGTAACAAAAGAGGTCTTGATCTAACTTCAGCCAGTGGGTTGATTAAAAGGTGAAGAGGTGGAAGACTTGGTAAGAAAGGTGAACAAATGGCTTTGGGCAACAGGCTTACAACAGTTTGCAGAAGAAAGACTCTGAATGAAAGATCCTCTTGGTTCAGGGTCTCAAGAAACTAAAAGGGGGCTTGACTGGATCCTCCAATTCCAAGTCACTCAACGCTAGGAAAATCACAAGAACTGATTAGAAACGACGTAATTGCTACAGTGATCCAACCTACATCATCCTATAACAACTACAACTCAACTGGATCCTCCAATTCCGAGTCGTTCTAACACAGTATAACAAAGATGTAAAAGAAACTGGCATTCATAAGGCAAGAAGTCTCGAGAGTTTATACATAACCAGAACATCAGTGCTTCATTAAAGATTTACAACTGGGAGCTCTGCTCAACCATCGATAGATACAAAAATGGAGAAAATGCCTTCATATACTCAGAACAACAACAACAACAGAATCGAGACGTTCCATGGAAAGCTTTGCGTCTGGATGGCTTCTGACAGTCAACACTTGCAGTCTCTAAATGATCGTGCAACTTATGGCAGACGTAATCGAACTCCTGATAGCTCCGTGGGCGAATCGACATGCCTTTAATTCGTCGCCGGACTTTCCCATTATGGCGGAGGCGATGTCTAAACACCACCAACTACTTCAATAACTACTTCATTAGGATTGAGGATGGCCCGGCCAACTCAACATTTCTGCGATGTGGAAGACCCTTCGCGCTGCCACCTGGATTAGCTGAATGGCCTGATGGATAGGCGGGGAGGCCAGCGCGAGGGATGGGGCGCATAACGGGAGTGGTGGCACCAAGACCATGAGGGTGTGATAAGAGGTGATGGGGCATGAGAGGGATGACAGAGGAAGTGACATGGAGGAAGATAATAGGCGGAGGGGGCAGGAGATGAGATATAATGGGCTTGTTGTTAGCGGGAGGCTGATGTGGAAAGGAGTGGGACACGTGGCGGACGGTGAGTGGATGGTGAGATGGGGGAAGATACCACATGGACGGAAAGGGGCCCATGCTGGCTAAAAGTAAAGCAGCTGAGAAGGATGAGATTGTCTGAGTGTCGTTGATTCAGGCGCGCTGATCTTGGCCTTCGAAAAGATGTACGCTTGATTCCGAACCCCCCCCCCCCTCCACTTAAAGGTAGAAAGGCGTGGGGGGTTCCGGAATCACCTCGCGTGTCGTTGATCTGGGCATCATGATCTCGACCGTTGAAGAGGTGAACCCCCAATTCTGGACCCCCCCCCCCTCCGCTTAAAGGTAGAAAGGCGGGGGGGCTTCGTAATCTGATGCAAGACGTTGATCTGGGCGCACGAAATCCTGCCATCCAGAGTTGATTTCCAATTAGACATGGATACACTCACATCCCAAACTTAGGACAAGTGGGTTTTTAACCCATTCTTTGCATTCTAACCCCCTTACAAGAAATATCGCTAAAATTTGGCTCCATGGGGGATAGAGTCGTCCCTGTGATGCTCTAAGAACACCTTTTGCAGATTCAGTGCCTTGCTGTTGGGATATGGAGTCATTTATTAAGATGAAAACAAAAAAAATATTTACAAAAACAAAAGAGCCGACTGCGGCTCACAAAAAACATCTTTTCAAGAAATGCCCATTTAATGGGCCACTAAAAACTTCTTTGCCTTCCAAATCTTGCAACCTGTAAGTGTTGTTTGAAAATACTTCAAGGATATTGAAAGGCCCAAACCAGAGGGCATCAAACTTACTGTGATTTCCCCTGTCCTACCTGGGTGCGTCCCATTTGAGCACCGAATCACCCAACTCGAATTCTTTCTTTTTGCTCTTCCTATCGAAAGCCTGCTTGATCTTCTACTGATGATTATAGGCCCTGTCCATGACCTGTTCTCTGGTCTGCTACACTTCCACCATCTGATGAATCCTTTTGACCATATGATTTGGCTCTCCTTCAAGGTCCTGGAGGAATTTCTACACAGATACGGCGAGATGAGTAGGGAACATAGCCTCTGCTTCGTAAAAAATTTGGAAAGGTGAGATACCCAGGGACTTCATTGTTGTTACCCGATCGGCCCATAGAGAAAATTTGAGATTTGAATCCTAGGCCCTTTTATTATCTTCCAATAATTTCTTAATGAGCTTGACCAGGCTTTTATTGGAAGATTCTGCCAGTCCATTCCCTTGAGGATAATATGGAGTAGAGTGAATCAGTGAAATCTCAAACTGTTCACAGAACTTGACCAGAGGCTCAGACCTGAAGGGGGGGGCATTGTCAGTGACAATTCTTCTAGGGCAGCCAAATCTGGCTATGATGTCCTCCAGGAAGCTGATAATTGCTTTGTGAGAAGTGTTCCTGGTGGGGACAACTTCTATCCATTTGGTGAAATAGTCTGTTGCAGTCAGGATCCATCTATGCTGGCCACTTGAAGGAGGATGAATTTCCCTAATGAAGTCCAGTCCCCATTGCTGAAAAGGTGCTGAAACTACTACAGGCTTTAATGGCAGAGATTTGAGTTGTTGCTTACCTGAGAACCTTTGACATTTGATGCAAGCTATGACTTCTCTCCAGACATCAGGGAACAAAGTGGGCCAGTAATACCCAGCTTGAAGGATCTTATGGGCTGTGGCCTTCCAGAAATGATGACCTCCACAAAGGCCACTGTGGAAATCAAATATGACCTGCTAGGCTTCTTGTGGGTCCAGACACCTTAATAACACCCCTAGAGGGTCTTTCCAGTACAAGGTCTGGTCAATGAGGCAATATTTGACCGCTTTGAGATTTAGAGCTCTTGCCTTGCTTTTTTCCATGCCATTAGGGAGCCTCAATTCCATTAGGGATCCTCAATTCTTGCAGAAAGTACAAGATATCCTTGTACCAGGGGCATGCCGCTAGTGATAAAGCATCTTGGGAACTCTTGTTGGATGACTCGGCTTGCTCATTGATTAAGTTAACCCCGAAGGCCTTGCAATTGGATTCAACCATAAACTTGGCTAAACCCTTCCCCTTTATCAATTTGGTGGGCTTAATCTCCAGATCAAATTCTAGGATCATGGAAATCCATTTACCTCTCCTTCCATCTATGCCAGGCTGTATAAGAATGTCCTTCACAGAGGCTAACAGAACATACGCAGTGACCCTTGAGTGCAAGACATAAACTCTGAAAGCTTTGAGAGCTTTCACCAAGGCATAAGCCTGCTTTTCCATGATCTCGTACCGGAGTTCTGCATCTCTCAATGCTTTACTAAAGAAGGAAATAGGTTTCTCTCTCCCTTGATCATTCCTCTGCAACAAGACTGCTGCTACTGTATCACAAGAAGTGAAAGAAAAAATCAGGAAATCTTTAGAATAATCAGGACTGATTAGCACAGGTGCCTCAGTCAGCGCTCTCTTTATTTGGGCGAAAGATTCCCTGGGTTCAATAGTCCATTTCACTTCATTTCCTTTCCTGAGCATGGTTGTGATGTGTTTCACCAACTCAGCAAAATTAGAGACAAATCTCCTCAGAAAATTTATCTTCCCCCAAAAGGCCTGAACTTCCTTCTTAGATCTGGGAAGTGATAGGGTCTGAAGTGCTTCTACACTGCTAGGGTCAATCCTCACCCCCTCTGCTGACACTATATGGCCTAATAGCTTCCCTTCTTTCATGGAAAACAAATATTTCTTGCGGTTTAGGGATAGGCCAAACCTCCGACACTTCAGGAAAACTTTCTTCAGGTGGCAGCAGTGCTCCTTGTCTGTCCTGGAGAAGACCGTGATGTCGTCCAGATAAATTACCACAAACTGGTCCTTTTCCCCAATGAAGGCTATGTCCATGGCTCACTGAAATGTTGCCCCTGCATTCATCAGCCCGAAAGGCATTTTGGCATACATGAATGTGCCCCAAGGAGTGGTGAATGCCATTTTTTCCCTGTCCTCATGCATGACTGATATCTGATTGTAACCAAAAAAGCCATCAATCATGGATATTCTAGATGCGCCAGTGACCTTCTACAATATGTGTTCCATGTTGAGCAGGGGGTAATTGTCTTTCCTTGAGCTTCTGTTCAGGTTCCTGAAATCAACACAGAGTCTGATTTGTCCACTTTTATTTCTTACTGGGACCAAATTGGCTACCCACTCAGAATATCTGAAGGGGACAATGATCTAGGCATCCAGTAGCTTCTTTACCTCCTTCTCCATGACAGGTAGCAACATGGGATTTATCTGTCTCAGCTTCTGCTTGAATGGATTAGCCTCTTATTTCAGTGGGATTTTGTGCTCCATGACAGATGTGTCATACGTCTTGAGGTCTTCGTAGGTCCATGCAAACACATCAGCAAACTCCTTCAGCAATTTAGTATATTTAGCCCTCTGTTCCTCGGTCAAACTCCTTGACAACTTGACAAACTTAGGTTCCACCGGTGTGCCAATGTTGCATTCAGCTATGTCAGCATCGTCACTTGAAACTCTGCCTTTTAACACGACATCATTCCCATCAAACAATTTCTCTAATGGGACCAGTCCCCTCGGAATGTGATTTCTAGGCAATTGAATAATGTTATGCTCTGCTATTTTACTTAGCAACTCACCCCCATCCAACCTTTCCTCAGAGACGAAATCTTGATCGATATGCAGCTCTGAAAACTCTTCGATAGTCTCCAAGAATTTCTTGATCTCAAGATCATCCTCAAACACCTTCCAATGCTTGACATTGTCAGGTATGGAGGGCCTGTATTTTACTTCTACATTATACCTCAGCTTGGGCGGCAAGGGTATTTTGAAATTGCTTGCTAATGTAGCCAAGGAATCCACCACTGTGTTTTCTTCTCTTGGGATGAAAGAAATGTTAAATGCTGAGAAGAAACTATCAATTAGGTCCCATACCTCATTTATATAACTCATGAGTCGAGGATGCTTGGCCTGATAAGCGCTCCTGATCTGTTGGACTACCAACTCGGCATCTCCGAACACTGCCACCTCTTGAATTCCCATTTCCCTTGCGGCTCTTAATCCTAGGATAAGAGCTTCATACTCTGCCACATTATTGGTGGCTTCGAATTCCATCTTATATGACATGGAAATGGTCTCCTGAGAAGGTGACACAAAAACCACCCCAGCTCCAATGCCTTCTCGGGAACAGGCTCCATCAAAAAATATTTTCTAGATTGGGGTGATGGAGGGAGGAACTTCATGGGAAATAGTGGGTTTCTTTCTGAGTTTCAGAGGAGGCTCAGGGGTATGAGTGAGTTGCAGTAAATCAATGTCCAAGGCAAAGATGGGATGGTTGGTGGGGTTAGCTTCATCACTGATTATGTAGGCCAGTTGGGCTTCCCTGTATAGTCTTCTATGCTCTCCTCCAAATACTGGGATAGTAGCATACGTGAGGTCCATTTGCAAGGTTCCCCCAGTCTCTTTATCCAAAATCTTGATAGAAACATACCAAACTTGGGGGGAACATTAGCCACTACAATGTCCATGACCACACTTTTCATGGGCAGTTGAAACAAGGTTACAACCAGGTCTTTAATAACTCCAAGACACTGAACTCTCCTGGAGTCAAAGGAATAAAGGTCACGGTAGGCTCGGGTGACTTCTAGTCCTAACTCTTCCATGACAGTTTTGGGAATGAGGTTGTGAGAAGCCCCTGAATCCGTCAAGCAGTTGTGCAGCACTTTATCATGTATGTTCAGGGATGTTTAGAAGGGAGGGGATGAATCATCTATGTCTTCTACCATGGGACCTAGGACAACTGCAGGATTTTCATCTTGGAGGTTTATGGAGTCTGTGGGAGGGCATGAGGCTTCGGACTGTAAAATCTCAGAGAAGCGTTTTTTGAATTCTTTATGTTTGATTAGCTCGGTGAGGGGTACAGGGATCCTGATATTTTGAATTTCATGCTCGAAATTAAAAGAAGGTGTAAGCTTTGGGATTTCTCTTACTTCGGGAACATGATTGTGGACAATGGGGGAGAGGGGTTGAGCCTTCTTACCTCTGTAACTGTCTGCTACTTCTTTAGCACGCTTCTCTGTTCTAGTGGACTGCTCAGGAATGTTGGGTGCTGTTGTCCTTTTGTTGGACTTCAGGTTATACCTGCCTTGGTCGCTGCTAACCCTGTCTCCCTTGCTCAATTCATTTAGCTGACTGTTCATGAGAGATTCTTCGTATGCTGATTGAGTCAGGTGAGGAAAAGGAGGAGTGTCTTCTAAACAATGGATTTCAGGATCAAGCTTGTCTGCTTCCCTTTCTTCCTCATCGGCCACAAAATTGTTCTGAAAAGGGGCCTGGATTCTTTGGTCTTCTTTGTCTCTTCCCCTCTCTCTGTGTATAGTCGGGGGAGCAACATTATTAGACTATCTAAAACCCCCTTTTTTTTTGGTGCCCTGCGGGCCTTTGTACATGTGCTTTCTTTCCACCTTCAATCTCTCCATCTCTTCAGATAGAAACTTCATCATTTTGGTTAGTTCATCCACTTGAGGGTGGGGTACCGATGAGCCAGAAGTCGAGGCTTTGGATTTTCCCTTTCTTCTGTCTGCATCAGCCTTGTTCCTCAGCCTGTCAACTACTAATACATTGGATTCCACTTCTACGGCTGCATCTTGCATCTGAGCTAAGGAGGTGGCTCTTCTTTCTCTCAATAACAGGCAGAAATCAGGGTTGAAAGCACTAGCATAGGAAATTTGGGCAGAGGCTTCTGAGGGATTTATCTCTGCAGGAATCTTATTATACATCTTATTAAATATTTTGGAGAAGTTAGAGACATACTCTCCTTCCATTTTTTTCAGAGAGACAAACTCCGTCATGTAATACATGAAATCCTTCCTATCACCCCACTGCCTCAGGAAAATGCCATCCAGAGCTTCAATTCCAGCAATAGATCCGGGGGCCAATCCTCTAAACCATTTCCTCACCTCGCCATCCAAGCTCTGGACAAAGAATCTCATCCAAACATCTTCATTTTCAATATTCAGGTTGTCTGCATAACTGCAGAAAGAAGCCAGGTGCTCTTCTGCAGTTACGTCCCCTTCCCCAGTGAACTTGGGCATGTATTTCAAGTAGTCTCCAGCAGGGAGAGGATTCATAGGATGGGGTAGGATTAAGGGAGCATACCTAGCAGTGACTATGGCATCCATTCTATTCAGAGGGGGATTAGCACCAACCATAGGAATATTAGGTGGAGGAGAACTTGGAGGAGAAGGAGTTTGTGAAGGGGCTACTGGGAATGAGTCTCAGAGAGGAGTGGGAAACAAGAGAGGGTTCAAGGAGAAGGCTAATGAGCTCAAGCCAGCAGGAGATTCTCTTTGTGTAGGAGTGGGGAAATCTTCTGTAGGCCCGGTTCTACGCCAAGGAACAACTTTAGAGGAGAGGGGAGTGACAAGAATTTCTCCCCCCAATCCCAGACCAGGAGGGGAAAAATCAGCAGGAACACTCCCAAAATTCAAGAAATGAGAAACCTCTGAAGGAGGTTTATTAAGAAACTGAGGAGGAGAAAACGGAGTTCTCACAGAGGGAGACGACGGATTACCTACTTCGGTGATGGAACTTCCTTTGTATATCTCTTTCCTCTTCTGAGAACCACCTCTCGGTTAGCTTTAGGTGTAGCTAGAGGCAGCTGTGGATGAGAACGTGTGTGTCTGCCTCTGAAAGCCACAATTAATAGAGCAGGTTCTCCCCAACGGAGTCGTCATAATGGAGTCACCAGGTGCACAGTAGCAATCTTCAAGTTCTGATATCTGATGCATCTTCAGAATCAGTTGATCGTTGTCGTTCAATCCCAGGGAAAATATTCAACTTCGTCCCCGACAACGGCGCCAGAAATGTTAGCGTTGGAAGTCACTCCTGGATTGCTTGAAGGAGCAGAACCCAACACCCATCAGTTTAATGTCATGATTTGTTTATAAAGGGGTGATCAAATGGAGATAAAAACTCGAGGAGATATCACTCTAACTCAAAGACTGGGTCTGGTACATAAGTAACAAAAGAGGTCTTGATCTAACTTTAGCCAGTGGGTTGATTAAAAGGTGAAGAGGTGGAAGACTTGGTAAGAAAGGTGAACAAATGGCTTTGGGCAACAAGCTTATAACAATTTGCAGAAGAAAGACTCTGAATGCAAGACCCTCTTGGTTCAGGGTCTCAAGAAACTGAAATGGGACTTGACTGAATCCTCCAATTCCATGTCATTGAGCACTGGGAAAATTGCAAGAACTGATTAGAAACAACATAAATGCTACAATGATCCAACCTACATCATCCTATAACAACTACAACTCTACTGCATCCTCCAATTCCGAGACATTCTAACACATTATAACAAATATGTAAAAGAAACTGGCATTCATAAGGCAAGAAGTCTCGAGATTTCATACATAACCAGAGTATCAGTGCTTCATTAAAGATTTATAACCGGGAGCTCTCCTCAACCATCGATAGATACAAAAATGGTGAAAACGCCTTCATATACTCAGAACAATAAAAGCAACAGAATCGAGACATTGCATTGAAAGCTTTGCATCTGAATGGCTTCTGACAGTCAACACCTGCAGTCTCTGAATGATCGTGCAACTTATGGCAGACGCAATCGAACTCCTGACAGCTCTGTGGGCGAATCGACGTGCCTTTAATTCATCGTCGGACTTTCCCATTATGGCGGAGGCGATGTCTAACCACCACCAACTACTTCAATAACTGCTTCATTGGGATTGAGGATGGCCCGGCCAACTCGACACTTGTGCGATGTGGAAGACCCTTCGCGCTACCACCTGGATTAGCTGAACGACCTGATGGATAGGCGGGGAGGCCAGCGCGAGGGATGGGGCACATAACGGGGGTGGGGGAACTAATAACATGAGGGTGTGATAAGAGGTGACGGGGCATGAGAGGGACGACAGAGGAAGTGACATGGTGGAAGATAATAGGCGGAGGGAGCAGGAGATGAGATATAATGGGCTTGCTTTTAGCGGGAGGTTGACGTGGAAAGGAGCGGGACACGTGGTGGACGGTGAGATGGGGGAAGATACCACATGGATGGAAAGGGGCCCACACTAGCCAAAAGCAACGCAGATGAGAAGGATGAGACCGTTCGAGCATCATTGATTCGGGCGCGCCGATCTTGGCCGTCGGAAAAATGTACGCCTGATTCCGGACCCCCCCCCCCCTCCGCTTAAAGGTAGAAAGGAAGGGGGGGTCCGGAATTTCCTCGCGTGTCATTGATCTAGGTGTCATGATCTCGACCGTTGAAGAGGTGCACCCCCGATTCCGAACCCCCCCCCTCCGCTTAAAGGTAGAAAGGCGGGGGGGCTCTAGAATCCGATGTGCGTCGTTGATCTGGGCGCGTGAAATCCTGTCGTCCAGAGTTGATTTCCAATTAAACACGGACGCATTCACATACCGAACTTAGGACAAGTGGGTTTTTAACCCATTATTTTCATTCTAACCCCCTTACAAGAAATATCGCTAACAAGTGTCATTTAAAAGATTTTTGCAATGGAATTTAAGATGAGATGTGCATTGAAACCAAAATACATTTTTGATTAAATATTTACTTTTTCTGTTCCAATATGTGGAAACTTGACCTGGTATACACTCTGATCCAAACATGTTTATGTTTGATGATTTATCATGTGTTGTGTTATTTTTTTTAATGAAAACAAACTTGGCATACTTATTTCCTCTAACTAGCTATGAAAAATCTAAGACATATGTTCACCACATATATAAATATGGTTAAAATTTCTTTAAAATGTCACTTATTTTCAATTCTTGAATAAATATCAGAGGTTGAACATTTTCTTCAACACTATATCCAAACTTATGGGAAAATTAGAAAAATTGTATGAATTATGAATTACGGGCTGTCGTAGTGAGATTTGCTAGTAAAATATTGCAGAAAAGTGTTCATCTATTTATTTCTCAACAATTATGGTACTTTTTTATTCTGCACATATACCAGAGGTCATTCATATGTGCCAAAGCAGTGTGCCCAAGGCATGTGTTTCTCATCTATTGAAATATTCATGATCAACTTGAAGAATAAATGGTTGGGGTGTCTGTATTTAAACTGTTACATTTGAGATACTTAGTTGTCTTCCATTCCATTTTGAAAGCTTGTAATGTCCAGAAGCTACATGTATTAGAGAGAAGAAAATCAGAGCTGGGAAGAATTTCCTCCCTGTCCAGTATCTCTCGATCCATCTTCATGTCTTTATGTGCCTTATCTTGGTGAGGGTATGTGGTTTGAACCTTGAATGTGTTATCAATTTCGCTAATGTTGGTATTCTCTAGTAAATCCATTTTTTGTAAAATTTCTTTTGCAATATGTTAAATGCAATTACTTTGTCCAAACCTTTTCAACAATGTGGTGGGCAAGAAAATTTTCTAAAGCTAACTCATTTTTTCGAATGTTGGTAAACCTCATGATTCCTCTTCTTAATATTTTAGCCTATATGTTGGTCTATTATTGAATATTTTTTTTTCTGAAACCAATCTTTTGCATGAACTTGTTTTAATACTTTTCATCGTGAGTTTGATGTGCTTCTGTAATGATTTTGGTTGAGTTTTTTGAGGTTGTAATGAAAATTCAATTATCGTGAGATGTTTGTTTATGAGATTAAAGCACATGAGTAATTACATCCTAATGCTTGATTCTCAGATGTTCAGGCTGGTCTCCATTTTGAAAAATGTAAAATGTTTGCTCGCATTGGTTGAAGAACAAAGTGGAATCTATCTATAGTATCTAGTATGCATATTGTTTAAACACAATAAGGAGAGGAATTTTGTCTTATAAATTGAATCAATTGATACACTCAATGCCAAGATTCATGCATATTTATCATCATGTGATCTGTTGAAATGAAACTTAGAAGAACATGATGCGATATTTCTTCTGATTCTTCCTATGCAAGTGCTAATATGAATTTCTTGGCACGGTTGACTTTCATGCATTTTTAGGATATGGTGATCTTCTTGTCTGTCTTGTTTTCTTTACTCTATGCCTGCCCTTTGTAGATATTTTTTCTTTAATACTAACTCCATTATTAGTGTTTGCAAGAAAAAAAAACAAAATTGTACCACATTTTTGTATCTGATGCCAAACTACCACTCAAATAAGACATTTATTTATATAATTTTGATGAGATAGTTTTTGTATCTATTGCAACAATGTGTGCTATTGATTTCCCACAATCATTTAAATGATTTTTGCAGTGGATTTAAGAGGATATGTGCATTGGAACCAAAATATTTTTTGATCAAACATTTTTTTGTCTATTGCAATTTGTGGAAACTTGAAAAGTGGCCCCTCTTATACACTAAGACAAACAAATTTAGGTTTGATAATTAATCATATTGTATGTTAATTCCAGTAAATGAAAACAAAATTGGCATATGTATTTCTTCCAATTAGTTATGACAAATCTCTCTCATTCTATAGATATATCAAAATGGTCAAACCTTCTTCAAAATCTCTCTAGTTTCAAGTTTTTCATGAATATCAAAGGATGATAAATTACCATAGAACTATATCCAAAGTTTTGGAAAAAATAGGAAAAATGTATGAAAAGTGTTTCTAAATAATGGGTTGTCACAGTGGGCTTTTCCAATTAAATATTGCAGAAAAGGTGTCCATTGATTTTTTTTTCTAGCACTTACACTCCATGCAGATTCTTCACAATTATCAAAGGTCACTAGTATTCCAAAGATGTATATCGAGTGCATGGATCTATTTCTATGGGATGATTTGGTTTTCTACATTAATATTTTCATGACCAACTTGATCAAGAAATGGTTGGGTGTCCCTCTTTAAAATTCCATTTTTGAGATTGTCAGTTGTACTCGGTTGTTTTCCAGTCCATTGTGAAATCTTGCAATGGATAGAAGCTGCCATTTGTGAGAGTTAAGTAACTTAAAACAAGCTCTGTGGGAAATATTTTCCAAAAGTGGACTCATAAAGTTATGATAGATTCTTAGTTGTTTAAGACCATAGCTTGTGAAAAATAGGATTGAATTTGAAAATATTTCTACAAAGAATCATAAACAGGCCTGCTCCATTTCAAGGTTGAGTGGAAAATTAATGGCTTCTACACTGGGAAAGAGAGTCACTATGCTTCCTTTTGAATATAAATTGGTTTCTAGAAGCCACAAGTCATGGGATTAACCTAGTCTTCCAAGAAATTTCCCATTTATGATTCCTCTCAACCAGCTTGGTCAAGGTTGCCTAGCATCTCCACATGACTAGCAACATCCATGGAGATTCTTCCTTTTCTTATTCAATAAATCATGCAAATATCATCTAGTGACCACTTGCATCTGTGGTGTTCCCTACATTTCTCGTTCAATACTTCCTACCATTTGTGCCCAACAACTAGTAGAAACAAGACCCGATATGAATCATTTGTATTCTACTGAGAATGAGGCATGGTGTGTCTTGGTGAACATTACATATAAATCGTTGACCATAAATAGCAGAAATAATAAATGACATTGTTGTCATTTAAAGTATACATCGTTGTCATTTAAAGTATACAAACACCCACATCAAGAAGCACAGACTCCGTCTAGGTTATCGTTAGCCTATATCCCTCGGGGTGTGCAATGATCCCCTTATCAGGAATCTTGTCGTCACAAGGTGTTAGGTGTGATGGTAACTATAGGGAAACAAACACATCTAGAACAATAACCCAAGTAAAAATCAACATGCTAAGAGACCGAGTTATCTGTCAACCACATGAAAAAAAACCCAATCACCCAAATGACAAGTCAACCAGACGCAAGCGAAACTAATGAAAATAACATTTATACAACACATTAAATTCCTAGCGCAACAAATTCTATTGCGACCATACATCAATCTGTACGCATTAAAAACAATTATTATTAAAACAAAAGTTCGTTGCAACTATTTTCCAAATACCAATAACAAATAAGTATATATTGCTATCCTTTAAAACTGATTTCACTATCTTGTAAAATTGAAACTATACATCGAATATAATTGTTTTAGTGCAACTGAAACAACATATTATTCACCTAACAATATATCGAAACATGTGTATTTGTTGTGACTTATCAATCCAATATATCGATGTGATAGGGGTAAAAGTTGTGAACAAATGTGAATTCTATGATTTGTCAATCAACTATATCGCTGTGATATTTTACCAAAATCCCAGTCTAAATAATACCAAATTCGTGGACTAAAACATTACCAAACATTGTTGTCTACAATTACCCACATTATTTAATAACATTCTAATAAATACATGAAAATCTTAGTTCACATGATGTCGTTGACTATTAAAACATGATAGCACTGTCTAAAATGAAGGATATCCCTGTCCATTCAGTGCATGAAATCATTGTCCCTTAACACATGATATCTTTGTCTATTCATCACATGATAATGCTATATAAAAATTGAATGAAATCGTTGTTCAATAATTCAAGGGAAATTATATTAATTCAGTGTCCATTAATTATTGAATATATAATAATTCGTTGCCCTTTTTGATCTATTGTTGCCTTTAAATCTATCATTGTCCTTAATCTAAGGAATTGAAATCGTTATCTTCCCAACGTTGAGGTAATTGTTGTCTAACTCAACACAATGATAATGTTGTCTATCGATTATATTATATAGCAGAACTAATAAATGACACTGTTGTCATTTAAAGTATACATCATTGTCCATTTACGTTCAAATCGCAATCCACATTACATATAAATCGTTGACCATAAATATTCAAATCTGTTTAGATTATAACGTTGTCTATCAAGTATATTATATAGAAAAACTAATAAATGACACTGTTGTCATTTAACGTATACATTGATGTCCAAAAACTTTCAAATTGCATTCCACATTACATGTAAAGCGTTGACGATAAATATTCAAATATGTTTAGATTATAATGATGTCTATCAAGTATATTATATAGAAGAACTAATAAATGACATTTTCGTCATTTAATGTATACATCGTTGTCCATAAACATTCAAGATTACTATCCATACATAATTCTAAGTCAACGATGGTATCTCTGTACAATAGAAATTTTGTTGTGCATGGCTATCCGCTATCAACAACATTAAAAACACATAAATAATATGCTAACAACAATATTGCTACCAAAAAATGCATGGAATAAAAACACTACTCGCTAGGGGAAATAAATATGCAAAAACGCAGAGGGGTTCATTGAAAAATCAGGTATCAACAATGAAATTCATGGGTTAATGTATTGATGTGTAATGTTCCATGAAATCGCTGAGTAAAGTGATATCGCAAGTATCAAATTTGCAGTGATACTGCAGTGATAAGGGTAAATTCGTAGTGATATATCATTTAAAGAAAAAAATAGATAACTTACCAGGGAACACAGACATAACATAAAACAAAATGTAGATATTATACCAATCGAGGCGCTAGGTAATACAATAAATATTGTTGTGTTATCGCCAAGAAAAATCGTTGTAATAACAATATGGATAACAAAATCATTGTACCCCTAGTTTGATAGTTTGACTTAAATAAATTAATTTGAATTTCTTACCCCCTTCTTGTTACATGTTTATTTATTATTATTTTTTTATCACATATTCTACTTAGACCTAGGTTTTAGTTTCTCTAGGCTAGGCGACATTTTCATTAGGGAAAAATTGTTTTTAGTTCTTACTTATCACATCATTCATTTTAGGGTCGACTAGGTTTATTCACCTGCGAGTTAAAATCGTGGCATTCCCTTAAAGACACAACAGGTGCTCCAAGGATGCCACTCACCTCTTTCCATTTTCCTTGTACTACATGCCCTTCAGGATGCACTACGTGCTCCAAGGGTGCCACTCACGTCTTTCCATTTTCCTTGCGCGACATTCCCTTCATGACACACTATATGCTCCAAGGTTTCCACTCGCCTCTTTCTGTTTTCCTTGCCACTTGCCTCTTGACTGACTTGGTAGACATCAAAAACCCCTTGTGTCAATACTCTTCCAGGTGATCTTGTGGGAGACTAAGGGCGTCTAAGGAATAAGGCCCCTGCCTTATTGCGCACCCCTTAGAATCATCATGCGCAACTATCGTAGTCTGCCCTCATGACATCGTGGGTCTTCTCGAACTAGGTAATCATTAACCTATAGTTCGAGCCACGACGGGAGTGCTAGTAGGCTATGGAAGGGTTGTTGTCCACACCTCTCCCTCAAGTCTCTCGTTGTCCTGTGTGACCCCTCTACTCCACATGTGAGTCTAGTCAACAGGTTATCGTCAGCCTGCATCCATCACCAAATCAATTCAGCAACAATAATCAATCATCATAATATCTAATCATATGTACATGTGTCACATCAATAACATTCAAAGCCAATAGTCCTCTCCATGACTCAATCCATAGTCCAAGGGGTTTCATCAATGCCTCTGCATCCTCAATGTCCAAAGTCCTGCACACTCAGGAGAACCCAATCAATAACACATGTCTATGTAAATACAACAAAATAGCATATCATCAATCCATAATGTCTCATAATCATAATCGAATGACCGATAGTATAATAATCTATATCACTTGCAAGCAAGTTTCCTCAATGATAAGTTTGCTCAATGCGCGCAAGAGCGTGATGTTACTAAAGGATTAATCCAAGAAATCAAAGATAAAACATTAGGAAGAAAAAAAAATGTGATTCAATATCATTGTATATGAGGGATTAAACGAAGAAATGAAAGATAAAACATTAGGAAGAATGAAAAAAGTAATTCAATATAAGATAAAATATTAGAAAGAAAAATGTAATTTGATATCATTGTATATGAGGGATTAATCCACGAAATCAAATATGAAACATTAGGAAGAATAAAAAAAAAACATTGGGAATAGTCAAGAAATAAAATCTATTATCCAATCTAATGAAATTACTAAGAATCCAATGAGATTAATAAGAAACGTTTTTTTTATTATCTAAAAAAAAATTTTTTGAGTTTGTTATATAGCCAACCGCCAAACTAATATGAAGTCAACACTAATATGAAATCAATGCCCAATTGAATAATATAATACATGGTTCACCTTAAGGATGAAAAATAATGACTTTATGCAATTGAATGTTATAGTCTAGTCTTGCCTTCCCTTAGGAACCGAATAATAATGACTTTATGCACCTATAGTAATCTTCTTCTCCAATAATTATGATTATTGATCCAAGTGATTATGATTATTGTTCCTCCCATTGTTGTTGTGGCTTTACTTCCCAATTCATAAATGGAAGTTTTGGACGGTACCTTACGTTGATCTAGCATTCCACTCTTATTCCCCCACGACTTGTCGAGCGATGTTGATATGGATGAGGGAACAGGACATTTCTGGTATCATCATCCCCAAAAAATAGAAGATGCTCTTGGAATGAATGACCAACAACATTCACATGCATGTGCATGATCACATATTTTTTGTGAATGTCATGCATCAAACCCATAGAATATATACAAGTAAAATTATTTTTGATGATTTTGATCTCGGGTTAAATTTAACGGGTATTTATTCGCTTTTGCGTTATTTAACCATCATATATAAGAAATTTTAAATTTTTCCTGTCAATAATGATGTTTTCTTAATTTTGTGCATTAAATTTAGTGGTATCCATTCCTATTGTCCCTACAGAGGATGTAGTTTTTTCTTTAGATGACATAGAGTTCAGGGTTAAGTGGCTTGCAAATGAGAAAGCTAAGGACATTCATGGCTACCAAACTAAAATATTTAAAATCGAAGGGCCTATCCTTATCCCTCACATACACAAGCTCTTGAATTTAGTAGTCAAGCAGGCTTCCCTAAACCCTAGACACAAAGCCTCATTGTTCCTATTTTAAAAATGGGGATAGAAACATTCCCTCTAATTATAGGACCATTATGATTAGCCCGATTTTAGCCAACATTTATGGAATTGTTTTGGAAAAGAAGATTAGCATTTGGCTAGAAAGTCATGATAAAAGAGATAAAGGTCAAGCATGTTTTAAGAGATAGCATTCAACTGTGGACCATCTTGTGACCTTTAGGATCATTGCAAAGGAGTTATGAAATACTAAAACCATTTTATTTTTTTATTTTTTTTACTTTAGAAAATCTTTTGACATGGTTCCTAGGAAAAAACTTTGGAATAGGTTGGAAGAGATAAAGTACCTCATGAGTTGAGGGTTGTTGCAATAAGGATGTATGAGAATGTTAGTTCTAAGTTTAAAAACATTAAGGGCTGGTCGAAAGAGATTAACTGCAATATTGGAGTCAAACAAGGTTATCCCTTGTCCCCTAGCCTTTTTCGAATATACATTGACAAGTTAGAAGATTGTTTCTAAAAATTAGGTTGTGTCGGCCCTACTCTTACTCGTATAGTCATCAATCTTCTTCTTTATTATGATGATATCGTTCTTATGTAAATGAGTTCGCATGATCTTGAAAACCAACTAAGAATCATCAAGGATTTTTTCTCCAATATGGGTATGACTGTTAATACTGATAAGACTAAGGTCATGATTATTAAATCCAATAAAATCACTTATGATACCTTCATATATGAAAAAAACAACTTGGAGGAAGTGAATTCATACAAATATTTTGGAATCGATATTCACCACAAGGTCAACTGGAATTATAGCATTGAGAAAATGATTATTGGGGGATGGAAAGCTTATTATAGGATTGAAAACAATTGTAATTCATCCAATCTTTGGATTTGAGATAAGAATAAATTCCTCTTTCAGACTCTCATTACACCTATTACTCTTTATGAATGTGAAGTCTATTGGCATGTTCTACAGGCAGCGTATTCTTGTCATTGATGGCAAGTACAACAACGACGATGGCTTAAGTACAGGAAGAATGTGCCAGGCGGGCACCAAAAATATTTTGGGAAGACGCAGCAGAGCAAGCTCAATAAGATCAGAAGAAATAGTGCAGAGTATGCGTGTTTTTCATTGATGTCAAAGATCACAACCAGCAATGCAACGATAATGGCATGGTAATGGAAAGTTCAACAAGTGATCGTTGGATCCCATTCAAAAGCGTAAACTCCAGGAGTCAAGGAAGCAACTCACGACAGAAAATTGTGAAATGTGACACCACGACTTAATATCCATTTCGGAGTTTCGAATACCGGGAGTTGGAGGTGTCTAGGACACTCACGATAAGAGTGTTGAAATTGCGAAATGTGAAACCATGACTTAATTTGAGTCGTTGATCAAAGGGTGATCGTGGACCGATAATCTAACTCCATTTCTGAGTTTCAGATACCAAGAGTTGGAGGTGTCAAGAACACTCACGACAAGAATGACGAAATCACAAAATGTGAAACCACGACTTAATCTGATTCATTGATCAAAGGGATATTGTGGACCATTGATCTGACTCCATTTCAGAGTTTTCGATATCGAGAGTTGGAGGAGTCAAGGAAGCAACTCACGACAGGAACTCGCGATATGCGAAATCACGAAAAGATATGGACTATCGAACCATCAAGATTGTGGACCATTGATCTGACTCGATTTCAGAGTTTCAGTGATCGTAACATGAAGAGTCGAGACTCTTCATCACAGGAGTCCCGAAGTTGCAAAATGCGAAACGCCGAAAATTTCGGGGTTCATCACTTGGAGTGTCGAAACACTTCACCACAGAAATGTGAAACGCCAAAATACCTTTTGGTGTAGGCTGTGGTCACCATCAGTGGTCATGTGAGAGAGAGGATCTAGCACCAAGCTAAGCTCCTTTTTGACAATTGTAACATGAAGAGTCGAGACTCTTCACCACAGGAATGCCAAAATGCCAAAATGTCGAAATGTGAAATGTGTGTTCAGAATTGGCCCTTGGTCATAACCTATGGTCACATCAATTAAGGCTCAAGGGAGGAGATAACACGAAGCTAATCTCCATTTCGGAGATCACGACATGAAGAGTTGATATGCCTCACAACAAGAATTGTCGAAATGCGAATTGCGAAAGCACCTTCTGAACAGGTGTGTGGTCACTGCCCATGCCCACATGTGAAAGGAAAGGTGAAAGGTGCCAAAGGAATAAGGCTCAAGAGGTTCACAGTGTAACTACTAGAAACCACTGATTGTTTCTGCACAAAAAAATCAAAGAGGCCTCAGTGTGATTGCCAGAGGAGCTGAAGAGTCTCAAGGCATCTTCCAGTGGAATGAAGACTGTTCATAGAGGAGATTGACAGATGGAAGAGTGTTGAAGCCTGTAACTGCAACAGAGATGATGAGCTTGACTATGATAGAGAAGACGAAGAGTCTCGATTGCTAAACAGGCTAAGGAATCTCAGCATAACACCCAGTGATGATGAACGCATGGGTATAACCACCAGAAAAGCTGAGGAATTGCCATGATGATCAGGAAGAGGACTCGACATGAGGAGAACATGCAGAACAGAGAGAGTGTGTTGATTCTCAATGGAGTGAAGTGGTGGCAATGTGGAGTGGCAGTGAATATCCCGATGTGGATAACAATGGTGGGGTGTAGAGCATGCAGAAGCATCGCGCATATAATATGCACAAGGTGCACAGAGACTATAAGAATGCAGAACAAAGAAGAGATGAGTGTTGTTGTTGAGAGTGATTCAGGTGTGTAGAAGGAGGCAGTGTAAAGCAGATGAAATACACAGAAGAGGAATGGTGCATTGAATGGACATGGTGCACAGAGCATAAAAGGCAGAAGAACAGAAAGCGCAAGGCATGTGTGTAGAAAGACAATGAAGCAGGCAGAGCAGGGCAGTGTAGTAGAACAATGATGAGACTGATAAGCCATTGATGAACATTATATCACTATAATAAGTTTCAATAGCAAAGATTGATATTTCAGGATGCTAGGGAGGTGCTAGGGAGGACTGTTGTCCTCATAGGTTCAAGTGGGTGCTTGAACACAGGGAGTTGTAGCTTCCATCTGGTTGCAGCCATAGAAACCAGGGTAGCAGGGTGGTGCAAGGGAGAACATTGGTTCTCTAATATATAGGTCGATGCCTGTGTAACTGGAAGTTGATGATTCCATCCATTTGATGTTGGAACTCTTAGGAAGTTGGTGCTTCCATCCAGTTGGTGTTGGAACTCTTAGGAAGTTGGTGCTTCCATCCAGTTGGTGATGGAACTCTTAGGGAGTTGGTGCTTTCTTCGAGTGGGTTCTAGAGAAACCAAGGAGTTGGTGCTTCCTTCTAGTGGGTGCTAGAGGAACCAGGGAGTCGGTGCTTCCTTCTAGTCGGTGTTAGAGAATCTAGAGAGTTGGTGCTCTCAGCAAGTACCATCTTACAAAATAGAGGTTGTAGCCTCATTATGAATTGGTGCTCATAAGTATGATAATGTACAGAATGTAAAGATTACTTATCATATAAAGAAGAAGAGTTTTTACCCTTTATGGGTTTCCTCAGGAAATATTTGTCTCTGTGTATCTCATATGTGTAAATGATGTTGAATGTTTTATTGCTTACTTCCCTGCATTATTGTGATTGTCATTGAGTTCTCCGTAAAGATTTTAAAATAAGCATAATTGTTTAAGCATGGTAACAACTGATTCACCCCCCCCCCCTCCTCCTCAGTTGTCCAACAATTGGTATCAGAACAGGTTCCTTTTATCTAAAGGTAGATCTGTAAGCTTAAACAAGGTACTTCAGCCACTAAGCCTCCTCTATTTGATGGAACAAATTTTTCCTTATGGAAGGTTATAATGAGAAGATACCTAATGGCCTTAGGTGTTGATGTTTGGGATGTAGTAGAGATTGGATATATAAAGCCTGTTTTTCTAGCTTCCAAGGATGATAAGTTAGAATTTAGCTTTAATTCTAAGGGAATGAATGCGACCTTGAATGGACTTGTAGAAGCCGAGTTTGTAAAGGTGATGCGTCTTCAAACTGATAAAGAAATGTGGGACAAACTCATTAGCAGTTATGAAGGTAATGAGAAGGTAAAAGATGCCAAGCTTCAAACCTACAGAGTACAGTTTAAAAAGATACAGATGAAACAAGATGAAACCATTGCGAAGTATTTTCTGAGAGTTTAAGAACTAGTAAATGCAATGAAAGAACTTGGTGAAAAAATTGAGGAACCCTCTTTAGTTCAAAAATTTTTGAGATCTCTGCCAGATAGGTTCAACCCAATGGTCTTAGCTATAGAAAAACTTAATGATATAAAGGCTTTGTATTTTGATCAACTTCTAGGAACGTTGACTACATATGAAATGAGGATAGTTACAGATAAACCCACCTCTAGAGAAGCATCATTTAAAGCAGATAAGAATGAAGATTCCGAGCTTGATGAAATTGAAACAAAATTCATGAGAAGACTAAAGAAAGGATCAGGCAAGTACGAAGGTAAGTTTCCCTTCAAATGTTTCAACTGTGGTAAGATAGGTCATTTTGCAAATAAATGTCCACACAAGAAACATAATCAGAACTCTGAATGTGAAAAGAATTTCAAACCCAAGAGATTTGGCAGAAAGAAAAGTTTATGTGTAAACGATGTTAACTCTTCAGAAGACACAGCTAGTGACTCCTTGTGTGAAGATAAGGACAATGACTTCATGCTTATGGCCCAAGATGATTATGATAATAAAATCACAGGAAGTGAGGCTAATGAAGAAGAATTTGTGGTTGATATGGAAGGAGAACTGATCAATGCACTGGAAGAGATTGACAGACTCAGAATTAAGAACAGAAAGCAAAAACAATTGTTGATAGAGTTCGAGAAATATAGTAAATGGCCTGATGAAGACTTTGCTCTGCTAAAAGTGGAATTAGAAGAGGCAAAGAAAATCGAGGTCATTCTGAAACAATAGTTATCATAAAAGAAGGCAAGATGTAAAGCTCTAGAAGAAGAAGTAGTGAAAACTAGGAAAGAGTTGGAGAAGTTTCAAGCCTTGTATCATCATAATCTGTCAAGTATCAAAGCCTCAGAAGGATTAGCCACCATTCTAAATCAGCAAAGGAATCCAAAGTTGAAAACAGGGTTGGGTTATGAAGAGGGATCAAGTAGTGGTCATCCAAACAACAAAGACTTCATCAAGTTTGTCAAATCTACAACTAATGACGACAACAAACCTGTAGAAACAAAGGAAGATAATCAACCGCCCAAGAGGAGTAAAGAAAAAGGTGCCAGAACTGAATCTGTAGAACAAGGAAATAATACACTCCCTGCTCAATGAAATCATTAGCATGGAAGAAATTGATTTGCTCAAAGAAGACAACCATTTTCCAGATACAAATAATTTTTCTATGGATATTGTTTCTACTGTTCTAACTTTGGTCACAAAGCTGTAAATTGTTACTTAAGACTTAGACATGAGCAATTAAGATTTCCAAGGAATAAATATCTTCCACAACAAAGAATGATACAACCAAGTAACAAATCATCATAGATTGCAAATTGCCAAATTAAGTCTAGAGACATGCAACCGAGGAGGTCAAGAAATAATAAACAGTCAATGAATAAACAACGCTGCAACAATAACTTTGACCTATTGAACAATGAGATTGAATGCTATAACTGTCACAACTTTGGCCACAAAGCTGCAAAATGCCATCTGAAGAATTACAAAGAAGATCCAAGGATAAATTTCTTAGATAGAAAGGTCAACACATGGAAAAGGAAAGATAGTGAAAAAGGTGGTCTATCACTTTCAACTCAAAAACAAAAGTCCTCTAGGAATATAAACAATGGATGTCCCAAGCACATGATTGGAGACAAGGATAAGATTATGTCAATAAGTAAAAGCAAAACAAGAAATGTGATCCTTGAAAATGATGAACCAGGTAAAATCAAGGATAGAGGGATGGTGAGTTTGAGTAATGTCAAAGGATATGCCCAATACTTTCTGCTTGTGGATGGTCTGAAACATAATTTGCTCAGTACAAGTCAAAAGTGTGATAGAGGTAGTGAAGAGGTGTTCACGTCCAAAGAGTGTAAGGTAAATGTAAACTCGGGACAAGTGGTGAATAAAGGCATAAGGACAATTGATGATGTTGATATTGGATCCTCCCCTGCAAGTAAACAAGAAGACACAGATACAATAAAAGAATGTTCAGTTAGCATCTATCCCATGGAAGAAGTAGAAGAAGAATCATGTCATAAGATGGAAGATGAAGTTTTGAAGGTTGAGAAGTCAAACACCCAAAGAAAGTTCTTAAACAACTCCATGACCCTGGATAAGCTCTTGGATATTTAGAGATCACCAAATGACAAATTTGGTATTGGATACAACATGGAAGAAATCAATACTCCTAAGAAACCTGATACAGGTCCTTCGTCTGTGAAAAAGAAAAGCAGGTATGAGAATGGTTGTAGCGGTTTTTTCTTATGATTGAATATGGTCATAAAAGCCTTGGATTGCATGCATCATGGAAGAAAAATGAAATTGCAGTAATAGAGATCGATGAGAATCAATGGGGAGATCCAAGGGTTATTTAAAAAGTACAAGCTACAATTATGCAGTGTTTCAGTAGGACAACAACATCTTCAACAACAACATTTTGTTTAAAAAAATGATATACATGACATCCTGTAGAGATAACAAGAGGAAAGAACTTGTCAAGGAAAGATAACCTTTTAGGAACAAAGGGGGGAAATAGTCAGAAGCAGAGAGAACAATGATAGGGGGAGTTATCCATTTATGACAAGAAAATGTTGATGAAGGAGTCCCAGTAAGAGAGGTGAGCAATATTGAGTATTCAACAGAGGATACAGCGGAGGCTGAAGATGAACAGGTCCAAGAATCAGAAGGAGAAGACTCTGGATTAGATACAAATATTCTGGAGGCCTCAAATAAGAGAGTCCATCTTGTCAGGGTGAGTTTGTGTTGGATTAATATATGATACCTCCCAAAAATACTGCAAGAGCTCAAGGGGAGCCTGTGCTCTTTGACATTGATGTCAAAGGGGGAGAAAAGAGTCGAGGTGCCTTTGTTGCCATCAATGCCAAAGGGGGAGATTGTTGGCATGTTTTATAGGCAGTGTATTCTTGTCATTGATGGCAAGTACAACAATGACGATGGATTAAGTACATGAAGAATGTGCCAGGCGGGCACCATAAGTATTTTGGAAAGATGCAACAGAGCAAGCTCAATAAGATCAGAAGAGATAGTGCAGAGTATGCCTGTTTTTCATTGATGGCAAAGATCATGACCAACAACGCAGGGATAATGGCATGAAAATGGCAAGTTCAACAAGTGATCGTTGGATCCCATTTAGAAGCGTAAACTCCAAGAGTCAAGGAAGCAACTCACAGCAGAAAATCACGAAATGTGACACCACGACTTAATCTCCATTTCGAAGTTTTGGATACTGAGAGTTGGAGGTGTCTAGGACACTCATGACAAGAATTATGAAACTGTGAAATCTGAAACCATGACTTAATCTGGGTCGTTGATCAAAGGGATATCATGGACCGATGATCTGACTCCATTTCAAAGTTTCGGATACTAGGGGTTGGAGGTGTCAAGAACACTCACGACAAGAATGACGAAATCATGAAATGTGAAACCACGACTTAATCTGAGTAGTTGATCAAAGGGAAATTTTGGACCATTGATTTGACTCCATTTCGGAGTTTCGGATACCGGGAGTTGGAGGAGTCAAGGAACCAACTCACGGCAGGAACTTGCAATATGTGAAATCATGAAAAGATCTGGACCATCGAACCATCAAGATTGTGGACCATTGATCTGACTCGATTTCAGAGTTTCGGCGATCGCAACATGAAGAGTCAATACTCTTCATCATAGGAGTCCCGAAGTTGTGAAATGCGAAACGACGAAAATGTCGGCGTTCGTGACTTGGTGTGTCGAAAAAATTCACCACAGAAATGCCGAAATGCCGAAATGCCTTTTGGTGTAGGCTATGGTCACCGTCAGTGGTCATGTTAGAGGGAGGAGCTAGAACCAATATAAGCTCCTTTTCTTTTATTGTAACATGAAGAGTTGAAACTCTTCACCATAGGAATGCTGAAATGTCGAAATGACGAAATGTGAAATGCATGTTTAGAACTAGCCCCTGGTCATAACCTATGGTCACATCGACGAAGGCTCAAGGGAGGAGCTAGCACAAAGCTAATCTCCATATCGGACATCAGGACTTGGAGAGTCGAGATGCCTCACAACATGAATTCTCAAAATGCGAATCACGAAAGTGCCTTCTGAACAGGCGTGTGGTCACCGCCTGAGGCCACATGTGAAAGGGAAGGTGAAAGGTGCCAAAGGCATAAGGCTCAAGAGGTTCATAGTGTAACTGCCAGAAACCACTCATTGTTTCTGCACAGAAAAATCAAAGAGGCCTCAGTGTGATTTCCAGAGGAGTTGAAGAGTATCAAGGCATCTGCCAGTGGAATGAAGACTGTTCATAGAGGCGATTGACAGATGGAAGATCATTGAATCCTGTAACTGCAACAAAGAGGATGATCTCGACTATGATAGAGAAGACGAAGAGTCTCGACTACTAGACAGGCTAAGGAATCTCAGCATAACACCCAGTGATGATGAACGCATGGGTATAACCACCAGAAAAGATGAGGAATTTCCATGATGATCAGGAAGAGGACTCGATATGAGGAGAACATGCAGAATATAGAGAGTGTGTTGATGCTCGAGGGAGTGAAGCAGTGGAAATGTGGAGTGGAAGTGAATATCTTGATGTGGAGAACAATGGTGGGGTGTAGAGCATGCAGAGGCATTGTGCATATAGTATGCACAAGGTGCACATAGACTATAAGAATGCAGAACAAAGAAGAGATTAGTACTGTTGTTGAGAGTGATTCAAGCGTATAGAAGGAGGCAGTGTGTAGCAGCTGAAATACACAGAAGAGGAATGGTGCATTGAATGGACATGGCGCACAGAGCATAAAAGGCAGAAGAACAGAAAGTGCAAGGCATGTGTGCAGGAAGATAGTGAGGCAGACAGAGCAGGGCAGTGTAGCAGAACAAAGATGAGACTAGTAAGCCATTGATGAACATTATATCACTGTAATAAGTTTTAGTAGCAAAGATTGATATTTCAGGGTGGTAGGGAGGTGCTAGGGAGGACTGTTGTCCTCAGAGGTTTAAGCGGGTGCTTGAACACAGGGAGTTATAGCTTCCATCTGGTTGCAGCTAGAGAAACCAGGGTGGCAGGGTTGTGTAAGGGAGAACATTGGTTCTCTTATATACAGGTCAGTGCCTGTGTAACTGGAAGTTGGTGCTTCCATCCAGTTGGTGATGGAACTCTTAGGAAGTTGGTGCTTCCATCCAATTGGTGTTGGAACTCTTAGGAAGTTGGTGCTTCCATCCAGTTGGTGATGGAACTCTTAGGGAGTTGGTGCTTCCTTCTAGTGGGTGATAGAGAAGCCAAGGAGTTGGTGCTTCCTTCTAGTGGGTGCTAGAGAAACCAGGGAGTTGGTGCTTCCTTCTAGTGGGTGCTAGAGAAACCAGGGAGTCGGTGCTTCCTTCTAGTGGGTGATAGAGAATTCAGAGAGTTGGTGCTCTGAGCAGGTACTAGCTTGCAAAACAGAGGTTGTAGCCTCATTGTGAGTTGGTGCTCATAAGTATGATAATGTACAGAATGTAAAGATTACTTATCATATAAAGAAGAAGAGGTTTTTATTCTTTATGGGTTTCCTTAGGAAATATTTGTCTCTGTGTATCTCATATGTTTGAATGATGTTGAATGTTCTATTGCTTACCTCCCTGCATTATTGTGATTGTGATTGAGTGATTTGTAACGAGTTTAAAATAAGCATAATTGTTTAAGCACGGTAACAACTAATTCACCCCTCCCTCTCAGTTGTCCAACAAAGTCTCTGTAGTATCTCTCGTCAATCCTAGAGAAAGATAGAGAAAATAAAAAAGAATTTTATAACATATAATCTCAAAATTAAAGGAAATACATCATATCCCATCCTCCTCTTAGAAACAAGTCTCTCCCTCATTGAGAGCATGGCTATGATTAGATACCTATTGTATAAGAACAAGTTAAACACCATGGAAGACAATAGGCTTCCTAAAATTGCTTCAAAATCGAGTCGTAACCACCATCGAATCAAGTGACAATGGCATAAAGATTCCTAGTCTTGGATAAACTATTGGGGAGTCATGGAAGACACCATTTTTGCAGAATAAAGATACTATTTAAAATATCATCAAATCAAAATTTAAGGAGAAAATGTGGTGTGATAAAGAGTTAGAGGAAAAAAAGAAAGGTAAGGTATTATAAGGATATAATCAACCCTAATCTAGAAGATCAAAATTATCTATTTGTTTTGACGAGTGTAAAGAAAAAAAAAAGCACTGCTAAGATAAGAACAAATTCTCACGAGCTCCATAGTGAAACTAGGTGTTGGTCAATTCCTAGAATGTCATGGGATGAAATAGTGTGTCATATTTGTGACACTAAGAAGGTTGAAGATGAAAAACACTTTCTCTTAGATTGTCCAACCTATACCCACATTAGATCTCATTTTCAAAATATTTGTCAAACTACCAACCTTCCTAACCTCTTAACTCAACAAAACTATGGTGATCTTGGAAAGCTTTTGTTAATGTTTTTCGAGCACATAAATAAAATTCTAAAGAATCCAAAGTAATCACTTAGCCTCTTAAGGTCCGATAAACCAATTCACTCTTATTGGACTTTAATCATCATCATCATCATTATATATATGTCTTATATATTTATAACTAACTATACTTCCAAAAAAAATAAAAAATAAAACAAGTCAACAATCCCATTTGAGGAGACTCTAAGATAATCACATATTGTGCCATTGTTGAAGGTGCCATATTGTGTGATGAGAAGTGTACCATTTTTTTATGGTTGTGACAATTGGCCAAACTACTTTTATATAGTTAGGCATATAGGAGAACAAAAATATTAAAAATTTGTTGTTAGAATAGAAACATGAATGGTGTCAATGCGTTTTGGAGCTTCTTTTAGTTTAGATGTATCATTTAGGCATTTCCCCATTCACAACAATAGTTTTATTTGTATTCACAACAAAAATTAATAAAAACATATAATATAAATAACTGATAAACATAAATTTAAAATGGGTTGGGAAAGACAATTTTAAAAATAAACTTGTCATAAAAATTTTTGATCAAGTGCAAGTCAAGTTTATACTCTACTTCTGATATATTGTTTGTATTTACCGAGGGCAAGTTGTCCAGGTGGTTTGCATCAAATCACTTGACTTCTACTTCTGAAGTATTGTTTGTATTTTCCCATGGGAAGTTGTAGAGGTGGTTTGCATCAAATCACTTGACTTAT
>ML831173.1:5436-16328 GCA_009831015.1 Picea engelmannii
ACCCTCATATGTCATCTAGAAGCCCCAAAAGGTCAAAGTAATCAAAGTGGTTCAAGAGATTTTAAAAGGTAAATAATAAAGTGAAGTGATGAGTGTATTATAATTCAAAGTGAATACAAAATAAATTATTTCAATAATAAATTCAATGGATAAATTAAAAGTGGACCCAACCCTAAAATAAGGAAAGTGGGTCAAGTGACCTAGAAGATGTTTTTAAGGAAGCTACTTGGAGAGTATAAATAAGAGGCAAGGCTCTCTCTTTTGAATCACACTTGAGAATATTGAATATCTATAGGTTTATGAGGTAACCAAAGGATATATAAGACTAAATTCTAAGGAAAGTAAAGAAAAGAAGGCCAAAATGCAAGGAAGGATAAATTCTTTTGATGGTGCTTTCTAAGGTATGTTATTTACAGGTCATCTCACCATTTTCGCTATAACTTTTTTTATATAATGATTCAGATCCTGAAATTGATATGCAAGTGAGAAAACATATCCAAGTATCTATGGCTAACAATTAAGCTTGTGGGTCGTTGTATTTTGGGATTTACACTCTGTGGAAAATAGGGTTTGTGGCAAGTCCTGAAACTAGTCAAAATCAAGTGTTTCAGGTAAAAACGTCATAAATTCTTCATAACATATCCAAATTCCATGAGACCAAATGTGTTGGTTAGGGTATAGTATGTAGTATTCTTTGTAACATTTTTATATTATTTCATCAAATATTTTGTGTGGGGCATGCTCTATAAGGTCGCTCTCTAGAATAAGCCAGAATTCAACAAGGTATGTCATTTTTGCTATAACTCCTTTTCTGAGAGGTTCCAAGTAGTGAAACTTGGAGGTATTGCATTAAACACAATGAAAAACATTGTGTATCAGTTTCATATCTTTATACATTGCAGGTTCAAATTTATGATTACTTCAAGTTAGGGTTGTTGACTAATCCAAAACTAGGCTTGTGAGACTAAAGAAAATTTTGATGAAAATGCTAGTCTCTTGTTTTTAAAGTTAAGGAAGGTTTGCAAGAATGTGATAATATACACCAGGTATATTACAGAGCTAAAAATCAGATTTGTATGATGAAATTGATGAGGGATTTTGGTTGTGGTACATGTTGAGTACATGGTTGAGACAAGTAGTTGATGAGTTGGTGCACATACATGAGGTGTATAGTTTATGATGTTGGTACATATTGATTAGTAATAGTTGATGAGTAGTTGACACATGATTGGTACATACTTGGTACATGGTTGGATGCACTTTTTTATGGTACAGATTGATTACAGGTTGGTGCATGGTTGATGCACTTGTTTATGGTACAGGTTGATTATAGGTTGAGGTACAGGTTGATGCATGGTTGATGCATGGTTCATATTTATTGGTACAGGTTTACAACGGTATATCTCACAATGATAGTGTGATAGTGGTTCCATCATTCTACTTCTACTTCAAGGTGGCAGGACGGGGCAAGGACAAGTGGTTGTAGCCACCTTCCGGTTGTAGCCGGAGAACATTGGGGGTTGTAGCCTCCTTCTGGTTGTAGCTAGATAATTGGGATTTGGAGCTTCCCTCAGGTTGTAGACTAAGAAACTAGGGGGTTGGAGCCTCCTTCCAGTTGCAGCTGGAAAACAAAGGAAGTTGGTGCTTCCAATGAATGTAATTCTTCAAGACATATAAGAAAGAACATTCTATGGTTTTCTCCCGATTTGGGTTTCCACGTAAAACACTGGTGTACTGTGTATGTGTGTGATTGTTTATTTCTTACTGCTCATTATTGGATAATAATTCTACATTGATATAACATTCGAAGAAAAAGGATTATAATTATGCTATTACTGATTCACCCCCCCTCTCAGTAATCCAACACATAATACATGCTTGAGTCTTGAAACCCTCCCATATTCTCAAGGAATGTGTCTAGTCGAACCATGTCAAATTTTGGCGCATACAGGAACATATTGAATAAATTTCAACGTTGCCCCCATTCACTGCTCACTATGTGGGGTCGGTGCATGACATTTGTGTTGGGTGAATTGGAAGTTCCATGACATTTCAAGATAGTTCCAACAAAGATTATACATATGGAAACAATGAATGATGACAATGAGACATCCATTATGAACGTTGATGAAAACATGGATGATCTCAAAGATTATGTGGGGACATCAGACATCCTCGAGTCTTGAAACCCTCCCATACTGTCAAGGAATGTTTCTAGTCTAACCATGTCAAATTTCGACGCATACATGCACAGTTTGAATAAATTTCAATGTTGGCCTCATTCACTACTCATTGTGCAAGGTCGATGCAATATGACATTGGTGATGGGTGTATTGGAAGTGCCATGACATTTCAAGAGATTTCTGACAAAGATTATATAGGTGGAAATAACGAATGATGAAAATGAGACATCCATTATATTGAACGTTGATGTAAACATGGATGGTCTCAAATATTATGCGGGGACATCAAACATCCTTAAGTATTGAAACCCTCCCATACCATCAAGGAAACTATCTAGTCTAACCATGTCAAATTTCAATGCATACGGGAACAGATTGAAAAAATTCCAACGTTGGCCCCATTTACTCCTCCCTATGCGGGTTCGGTGGAAGAAATTTGTGATGGATGTATTGGAAGTTCCATTTCAAATTTCAATATAGTTCTGACAATGATTCTATAGAAGGGAATGGCGAATGATGACAATGAGAGGTGCATGATGAATATTGATGTAAATGTGGACGATCTCAAATATTATGTGGGGACATCATACATCCTTGAGTCATGAAACCCTCCCATACCGTCAAGGCATGTGTCTAGTCTAACCATGTCAAATTTCGATGCATAAAGGAACATATTGAAGAAATTTCAATGTTGGCCCCATTCACTGCTCACTATGATGTTCGGTGCATGACATTTGTGGTGGGTGAATTGAAACTTCTGCGACATCAACTCGACTTGGTAATTCAATAATAAAACAAAGTGGTTAAATCCACTTTAACCAAGAGAATAAACAATAGAGCCACTTGAGTTAATGAAGTCAATTTATTGATGGTTCATCTATTGGGGTTGAAAGCTAGGAATCAAACCTACTAGAAATTGGCATTGGCAAGAATAATGAAATTATGATTATGTTCAAAATTATCCAGTTTGTGTTGCTAGTGCTACCCCTCATTTTACATGAGGCCTGCACTAGTATTTTTTCACTACTCTTGTGATTTTAATCACAAAGGTAGGTTTACAAGTTGATATTTGGATGGCCTAGGGGTTGTGATTGCATTTGCTGAGACTATTAGTGATGTAGTCATGGATGGATAGATGATGTTGATGCTCTAGTTGTCTTGGTAATTTCTTTCCTTTCATACTAGTAGAATTGGTTGTGGAGTCCCTTATATGATAATTTTTGGATGGTTGATGGTACATGTTGATGTATGAATCCCTTGATGAAACACCCTAACAATTTTTGGCTAAGCTAATATTGTATTGGCATCTTTGTTTTCTTGGAATTCTCCCCTTAATATCACTTGATTTCACATTTATTTAGGTTGATATGGTCTAGGATGGTGTGATGTTCATGAGGTGAATTCCCTTGCTCATGTTGAGGATTCATACACATATTATGTTTTTTTATGACATGTATTACACCCTCATGTCGAACGTTTCCCTCTTCTATATATTTTTATGCCCTATTACTTGGTGGAGGAGATTTCCATGGAATGCCCTTGCCTTATGGGATGATTTCACACTTGTTTAGGTGAAATTTGGATATTACAGTAATACTCATCATCCCATGTGGAGCGCTCACCCTCCTTGCATACATGTTAAGGGATGGTATTATTTATTGATTGATGAGGGGCCACCCCTTTCTTTATGGATTTAGTTTATCATTGAAGGCATTTCACATGTGTTCTTCATATATAATTTGATTCCTTATTTCATGGATCCACTTTCTTGGAACTTGTTTTGAGGAATACATCCACCATTTGAGGCCATTCTGCACTTTTCCATGCTTTGTTTGATGGGATGTTTCTCTTGAAGGTCTTGCACTTTATATCATTGGAGGTTTGACTTAATTCAAACTTCTAATTTGTGGAGATGTACACCTTTGGATGTTACATTTCATACCTTTTATTTCTTGTTGATGGGACATCTCACATTGGGATCAGGAGGTTTCATGGTTTTATGTCCTAGATCATGAAGGAAGATGCCCACTTATGGATGTTTTTTGCGCTTATGTTTATTCTTGTTATTGAGGACACCCACCTTTCTTGGAGCCTTATTTCACTTGATTTCGTTATGATTCCTCATGTGGGATCCCCTCTTGCCAACTCACATTGCCTTGCCTTTGGGCACCCTGCCTTGTTTTCATTACGATTCCTCATGTGGGCACCCCTCTTGCAAACTCACCTTGCGTTGCATTTGGGTGCCTAGCCTTTCCCATGCCATCTTGAAAAATTTAATTTGAAGCCAAAATTGCTCCTTATCTAGCATTTGACTCGTCTTATTTCCTAGTGCTCCCTTGTGTGGCCATTTTTGTGCCTTTCATGAGGGTGGGCACACCTCTTTCCAACTCGCCTTGCGTTGCATTTGGGAATTATGCCTTCTTTTTGTTACGATTCCTCTTGTGGGTGTCCCTCTTGCCAAATCTCCTTGCCTTGCCTTTAGGAACCCTGCCTTGTTTTCGTTATGATTACTCATGTGGGTGCCCCTCTTACAAACTCACCTGGCGTTGCATTTGGGCGCCCAGCCTTTCCCAGGTCATCTTGAAAAGTTTAGTTGAAGACAAAATTGCTCCTTATCTGACATCTGGCTCATCTTCTTTCCTAGTGCTCCCTTGTGTGTCCCTTTTATTTCCTTTCATGTTGGTGGGTGCACCTCTTTCCAACTCTTCTTGTGTTGCATTTGGGTTCTCTTCCTCATTTTTGTTACGTTTCCTCTTGTGGTCACCCCTCTTTCCAACTCGCCTTGTGTTGTGTTTGGGTGCTTTGCCTCATTTTTGTTATGATTCCTCTTGTGGGGTGCACCCCTATTGCCAACTCGCCTTGGCTTGTCTTTAGGAACCCTGCCTTGTTTTTCGTTATGATTCCTCATGTGGTTGCCCCTCTTTCCAACTCACCTTGCGTTGCATTTGGCCGCCCTACCTCATTTTCATTACAATTCCTCATGTGGGCTTACATAGAATTCACCTATAATGTGAGACACAAAATTTCTACAGAGAGAATATACCTATATATATATATATATATATAATAAATAAATAAATAAATAAATAAATAAATTCTTAAAACCTTTAACCTTAAAACCACCAACTCTTAGGATTCTTAAGATATCTATAAACTCATGCCCCTTAACACTTATAACCACTATCCCTTATAAATCCTAACCCATATAACCTCTAGAAATTCTAATCATTAAAAGATAATTTCTATATCTTCATAACCCTTGATTCTTATAATAACATTTATCACATGAAACCCTTATCCCTTATAACCTCTAATTTACTCTAAAGCACTATAATTTTTATCCCATATGGCTCATATCACCACTAACTAGTATAATCACTAATTAAATCTTATAACCTCAAACCCTATAAATTTACAAATCCTAACACCTACAAAACTTATATACCTTTATCCCTATTATCCCTAACATCCCCGACCCCTATAACCGTAAATATTTAACCTATGACCCATATAAAAATTAACATCTAACTTCTACAACCCAAACAAATAACATAAAATCCAACCCCTAATAATTATCCCTTATAAATCTTATAACCCCTAACCTATAATAGGTGTAATTCCTAACGCCTAACTCCTACCCAACCCCTAACATGTATAGCCTGTAACCCTCATAAACTCTAGATTCTAACTCTCAAACCGTTATAATTGTATAATTCCTAACAATTATAATGATTCTTGAATTTAATTCCTAATCCATAATGTTTGTAACCATTGACCCATATAACATTAAACCCTTATAATACCTAATACCTAACCCCTAACCCTTGTAAAAAATATAACCTCGAATCATTAAAATTATTAAACACTATAACCTTTAAACCACTACCTCTTATGTATAACATATATAACATAATGTTATAACATATATCACATGTATGTTATAACATACATGTAACATACATGTGATATATGTTATATTATAACTATACACAACAAAACCAAACCGAGAACGTGGTCCCATTCACACTCTACTATTCACTTTGATACATGTACCTACGCGCGAGACTGTTGAGATCAGGCAATTCTGAGATCGAGGGGAGGGAAAAATTTGCACCTACGCACGAGACTGTTGGGATCGGGCAATTCTGAGATCGAGGGGAGGGAAATAATTGCACTTGTGCATGAGACCGTCGAGGGACATCTGTGAAATTGATTAGGCAATGCCAAGACTGAGGGAGAGGGAAAGGATGGTTAGTACCTCTGCACACTCGAATTAAAATTGGGAATAAACTTGAATTATCCTTTATCCTATGTTTTCTTTTGTGTGAAGTGATTTTTTCCTACCAATCTGAACATCCATCTTGAGGCCAATTTGAACATTTGTAACCCTAGGGACTGGAAAAACATGCACAATTCTTCTCAGCAAATGCAAATCTATTTAACCGGAGAAAACCTCCTGGGGAATAAAACTCCAGAGAAACCCCTTCGAAAATTATCTCAACATCCATGGGTTCACAAAACCAAGTCATATTGGCCCTAAATCAAGCATACACCTGCACACCTGCATCAACTCTCACACTTTATTTGCATCCCTATTTTCACCTAGTTCTCTTAGTACCTAGGTGTGGACCTTGGGAATACCCTTATGCCAATGTTAGAGTAAAACATAGGCATGCACTATTTCCCTTCTTGTGCCTCCAATAGTGTTTGTTGTGTCACAACCACAACCAAGCCATGCACCCACCACATTGACACCAAAACTCTAGTGAGCACTTATGACATAATGAAATAGTGCCAGGCCTATCCTTGGAAAACAATATTATAAATATAGTGTCTTATATATATATTGAATAAAAAAATCAAGGATGAATGCCTCATCCAGTTCAATCTAATTCTAATTCTGCTAACTTTGATGTGCACTTACTATTTTTTGAAAAAGATGTGATCTTTGATATTTTCCTTAAAATGGATTTTGGAATTTTTAAAATAATGTATTTGTCATCACCAAATTATGTAAGTTAATTTTTACCATTAGGAGAAATATGTCTCACTTGTGCATTACATAATCAAATTATTTACCTTTCCTATATTAAAGAGTACATAAGAGACCCCTCCAGGAAATATGTGGATGAATTAATTGGGCATTGGGACCTCTTCAACCCCAAGCCAAAGTGAAGGAAATATACATGGAATAACCAAATAGTATGGCCTGGGAACATTTCAAAGAAGACATAAAACTTTGTTATTCAAAGTTATCTCCTCTTGGGCATACATCATCTCATCCACATCCTGACAAACCAATTTCCCTTTATATACAACCAGAGAGGTTTACAGGTTGATTCCTTTCAAGTTTAAACCTTTTTGGATGTAGAATTAATGAGCTTAGGAAATCATTCAAAAAATATGGAAAACTCCAATTCATTTATTTTATTCATTGCCTTCACCAATTGTAATTGTAGTCATATACAATAAAGAAAAGACACTTCTTTATCATAGTGATATGGAAATAAAAACCATCACAAATACAATGAATGGATGTACCTTGGAAGAGAATATGCCAAAACAAAATGGCTTTGGTAATCCGTCAAAAATCATTGTAACTTTGACCACATCTCCTAACAGTTATGCCCATAATGAAATATGCAAAGACATGATTGTGCAAGTGTCTTCTAGTATTCCATTTCAAGATGGTAGAAAAGGTCTGCATGAACCCCTTATAAATTCCAAAAGGCCACATTGCTCAGTTGTTCCTTTGAAGGAATTTGCAATGCTTATGCTTGTATGGATCTAATTTTACTTAGTGTACATATTCAAAGGTAGTGAGGATGGGGAGGTGTGTTTCGCTATTTATATAAGGGAATAGGTATCTTACTCTTTCTAAATGTATTTTTCTAATAAAAGAGTCTTATGATTTTTTTTATTTTTTTTTGAGCTAGTAAAGCTCAAATCTCACATGTAACTCCATGGGCTGGGAGGTCTACATAGGCTGACCTATAATCTACAAACTATGTTTAATAATAAAGATGAACTTACTTGGTCTAGTTTCAATATCCATAACATATACAAGAGCATTAGTTGGATTTTTTCTGAGTGTCTATGCCCAAGCATGATTTCTGATACCTTATTTAGGCAAAAACACTATGTATATCATGCAAAAAATGGAATATGCAGTTTGTAAAAGGGAGATTACATTAATACAACTGAATATAAACTAAGATATATATTTTGGCATCTTGTACAAGAAGTAAAATTTTAGTTTTGACTTGGGCACTTGCCTCATTAGAACACAACTTTTGAAAAGAAGATACAACAATTATGTGTGTCCTTTCAAATTTACACTTATAGTGCAATTTATAGATAACATAAAAAATTGAAATCCTTATGTGACATTCCTCTTATGAAACAAGGATTTGTATCATTTTTTCTTTATTACATTGTTCTTTTCAGTGTTTGATGTGAACAAATTTATTCACACCATGTGGGTTCACACTCAGTACCTTGGTACCAATCATAATCATTAGTGGGTGAGCTCACATTTGGCAGATATTTCCAATATTGATTTATAACCTAATGGATTTTCCCATGCTTGACCACATCTCATTACCACATTATGGAGAATTTGTACATCATGATTACCATAGCTAGATCTAGTTGAATACCAATGAACATGTGATATGACTATTTTTCATTATTTTTGAGCCATCAACGTAGGATTATCAATGGTTAGCTATCAACATGTTCAAAGCACTTTTCTAGTGGGATTTTTTTATTATAATAGTTTTGGTCCCTCATCAAGGCAACACCCATTCATCACATATTTCAACCATAAGTAACATTTATTTCATAGAGGTATTATGACCCGAATTCAAATGTATCATGTTACACATGTTATGGTTTCATATTGTAATTAACATGATTATCATCATGAACATAGGTATGCTTGCCTCATTGATAAGATTATAGAACATGTTCACATCACAATTGTTGTTATGTATGTGATATTATATCTCTCTCCAAGGTTGGGTTACCTTCAACAAGGTTCCCAATACCTACAATATATTGAATCTATTTTTCATAATTAAAAACCCCCCTTTATAAATGAACGTGATAAGATATTGGTCAACAAGGTGAATCCCCCGTGATCCTTATGAGTATTTAAGATGTGTACGGTGGTATCTATAATCATAAAATTTTACTATGTTAGAAATGATGACATTTGATTCAATGTTGTATAGGTGTACTAAGTGAACTATGACATTTGCATGGTATTTTTAAAATTTGGGTCATTTTTCTTCCATATATCTGGATAATTAGCTCATACTTTTTGTCATTGGTAGTGCAAACATAGTAATCAATCAATAAATTATTTCTTTGCTTAAAACCTCTTGCTCCTTCCCATAGCTAGTTTTCATCGAAGTTGAAATTCTTGCATTTCATTTTCCTCTTGCATTGGTTTAAAGAGTCGAGTCGAAATTCCATCAGTTTGACGACCACTCCTTTGAGTAACAACAACCTAAAATCAAGCACTAATTAAAATTTATCAAGAAAATTTTCTAGGGATCTTCAAATCCATCTTAGCTTAGGTGTAGAGATTTGGAATAGGATTGTGAGAATAACTTTACAAAGCTGCTAAAAAAACATAAAGCTTTGAGTTAGGGAGTGAAATTCAGTTTCTATATCACTGAATTTGGGAAGACCTTCTAACAGAAGGGTCAAGCACGAGGTCTCATTGGGGCTAACAGAGTAATCAACCCTGCTTTGTTGGTCTTGGTGTCGATTTTCAACTATACCCGCTCTTCTTTGGTATAGTAGGTGGTACCATAGAGGCCATAATATTTTAGACTTCCTACCCAAGGTGACAGCACAGGGAAGGTCCTGTTGTAACTGGGATCGATGTTGGCTAGACTCACTCGAACTCCTTGGAGGGTTTGCCACTACTCGGTGAGGTAACTTTCACCAGGGAGTTAGTTCATTAAGCAAGTTGTCAACGTAACTTTCCCACCCGCCGAAACTCATCCCCTTCACTCATCGATCCTACGATGTTGGATTCCATCACCAAATAGAGCTTCTTTGTGAGAAGGTTTGTTTACATGCTTGACTCCTAGATAAATTAGTGTGTGCTAGATAATACAAGTGTGAAAGAGTAAGACTATGGTAATCATTATGAGCTTACTATGATACCAACATGATACTAGTAATGAAGTAGAACCATTGTGATAATTAGTGTTATAGCTTGATAGGACAATGCTTATGCATATCCAATTTCATAGACCAAGTTAGTGGAGTGATGTTAGTTCTATTTTTGTTTTTTCTCTCTTAAATGTAGGGATTAATTCTTCCCACTTGGTTTGGGACATTTGTAACATTGTATCCCCTAAATCTCTTTTGGTCCTTTAATATGGAACTATAGCCTCCTGTTGCATTTCCTTTAAAATCGGGACTAGTTCCACATCTAAAACCATTTAAGGATGTCTTCTCAACACATATTTCAGATTAGTACTTTCAAACCTCACCTGCAAGGTCATGGTAAGTTCCTCCTCCTTGTATGTATGAGATTCTATAGATATACTTTCCCCATTTTGTATCCAAAATCATTATCTTCTCAATTTTATCTTTAGTTTGTTCCATTTTTCCTTCCATATTGGCTCTCAAATTTAAGTTTTCATTTCCTCAACTTTTAATTGTGTCCAAATGTTGCACCTTTAAAAT
>ML831173.1:59300-71342 GCA_009831015.1 Picea engelmannii
AAATTTAAAGAAAATAATTATTGGAGGAAAGAGGGGGATGGACGACACTTGTGCGAAGGAGAATATTTAGAATATTTTTATTAAAACTTAATTTAAATGTGATTTAGGGAAAGTTGGAGGTTCTAAAAACTCTATAAAAGAAAGGGAAGATGAGAAGAAGGGGATCGGTTGTTAGCGTAACGTTACGCTGCCGGATTTGTGACTTGACTAATTACTTGTGGGGATTTGGGATTTTCCAGCTCGAATAGGAGTGGTAGCTCAGCCTTGCGAGGTGAGCTGGAAGCTAGACGTACCATCTGGATCATGTGAGGCCCCTTTGCGGCTCGGGGGGCTAAGGGGGAAGCAGAGTACCCCTAGCGATTGGCTGGGAGGTACCAGTGTAGTCTTGACGGTTGGCAAGCAGGATCTAGATGAAGCACAAGCAGGACTCGGATGGAGCGCAAGTGTAGGATAGCATCTTCGGGACATTCGTCGTTGGTCACAGGTACAGGTACGTAAGCGCATTGATTGGTTTAGAATAAAAGAAAATTTTGGGTTAAATTTTGTATATAAATCCTTAGGATGACAAAGGTTGTGTTGAGATTTTAATAGCAGTTTTACTGGTTACTCTTTAAATCCTACATTACCAGCAATCTCGTTATGATAGTGCTGGTCCTTAAATTGTTTATTTTAAAACCAACGATTACCGTGGAAAATTGGTCCAGTTAGTACGAAGAGAGTAACTGTCGAATGTAGGATTTTCCTAATTCGAGCTTTCCCCCAATCCAAGTAAGATGATACGAACCAATCGACCGCATACCTTGATGTTGGCCTTGGAAATGGTTGTCTGGTGCCAGGACGTGTTTCTGACCCTGAGCTTTTGTCATTGGCATAGTTTCTGACTGCGTGTTTCCTTACATCTTGCTGGAATTTCTCTGTTGGAAGGTAAAGTCTCAGAACCCTTGACGGCTTCCCTTGGTCCCTGCACTTCTCGTACTGCTCTGTGCCCTTATACCCACTTGACTATGTATTTTTTTTATTGGACGAGTTTAAGCGCTGCATCCTTATGCTTGGTAGGTAAAAAAAAAATATGTTACCCCTGTGTTGTGTGTTGATGGAGAGTTATAACTCTGCATCTCACTGTGGATTGATTGCACCATATCCATCTCTTCTACCAATGCTTCTGGAGGCAAGGTTTTTGTCCTTCTGGGTTTCCTTTTTGCCTTCACCCATTCCGACGATGTAAAACCTCACATCTTGGATCTGATAAAGTATTATGCACAGCTCTTGCGTGGGTTGAGGTTATCTCTTATCTCTGGTTGTATAGGTTCTAGATTGACAGCCTTAACATGTTGGGTTGAGTATCCATCTAGAGTTTTAAAATTACTTTAATTTCAGACCAGACAGGTAAACAAGGCTGGCGAAACTGTGGTTGTTCGCGCCTGCAAATTTTTTCGTCTACGCGTCTTATTTTACCTCTGAACTAATTTACTGGGAGTTCCATGCCTATCTCCCTATTAGGGCATGCCGATGTGAATTCCAGAGCCTGGGCTCGCTCACGTTAGTTTCCGTAGACACCTTTGTTTGGGGGATTGATCCTGTGACTTGTCAGTGTAGCTGTTAATTCTAGCTGGGTTTTTGACCGTGTCCAAGGCCAGAATAACCGTTGGAGCAGGTCCTGGACCGGACGGAGGTCTGACTCTGATTTTTACACACGTACAGGAACCTAAACCCAAGATTAAATCCTGCAGCAACATTTTGTTATTACTTGAGTTACTTGGATGTTTTCTGGAGGTATTATTTCCTCAGCTGGATTTTCCCAAGGTCGTACTCACCCTCCTTTTGAATATTCCTTCCGAGAAACGTCCTCCCTCTGCGCACTGTAATAACGGACGTCTGTGCCTTCGGGAGGGAGTTGACGAGTGATTCGTGGAATTTGATAGTTTCCATTTCGGGCATTGCCGACTTTTTCTGGTCTCTGACCACTGTCATCGATGGATGCCAAATGGATGCGTGAGTTCTGGCATGCGCGCATCGGATTGTCTGACTGGTTCCTGACCGGCACTCTTGGCCGCTAGCATTTGTTGTTGATAACATGAACGGTGATAGTAAGGGGTAACGGTTGTGACCATGATGTATTGTTTCGATTATGTGAATGGAAGGTTATTGCGGTAAAATAAATGTAATGTTAGTGGGTGAAATCATGTAAAAGGTAAGGTAATTGTTGTTTTAAATTGCATTGTCTTGGGAACATAAAAATGATGATACAGTTATTTAGGGTCACGGTATTGTAGTTGCATTGTTAGTGATAACAATAAAATGTAAAGTCCCTGCTAATTTTAATTGCAAATCTACTTAACATAAAGGTAAGATATGGTTATTTTCTGGACTTGTTTTAGTAGTTTCAATTGTGATTAAAAACAAATACCATGAAAAGTCCTTGATGGTTTTATTTGGAATATTATTTTAATATAAAAGTAAAGATATGGTTAGATCTTGGTAATGTAATTGTACTGTCACTATTATTAACAACAAATAAAAAGTAAAATCCTTGTTATTTAATTGAGGGTGGTTATTCTTTATTAAAATCCCTATTAATAACATCATTTAAGGTGAATATTCTTAATGACTCTAATTGGAGATAAATAAAGCTTTCGACCTTTATTCAAATTATTACTAGGTTGACCTCCTCATGGTATCTTACTGGATATAATTGTGGTAATGGATTCTTATTGTTCTTCTTAATTAAGACGAGTCATTTTCAGATAATTAATTCCGTTGCATAAGAATGGTAATTGTTACAATAGCAGGATGAAATTAATGTTTGATTCTTGACACAACTTAGGAAGAGTTTAAAAGTGGGTGTAAATAGATATCTACCGGTTACAAGAAATATTTATATGCTTTTGTAGATTTTCTAACTCGGTTTTTATTCTCTTACTCAAATGGGACTTATTCTCCGACAAATGGTGGTTCAAGTAGATGGATTGTTTGTGAGTGGTTGTAATTGGATTTCTTGCACCTTGTAGATAGAATGATTAATTTTAATTGTGATCTAATGAGCTAAAAATCCTTGATGATGATGGATTGATTTAGGACTAGATTAGTAATGCGTGGTTAATTAAAGTTAATGTATGATGAATTACAATAAAGTTTACTCTCACCCTTGGTTTAATTGATTTTGGTTGATAGAACAAATCTGGGTTACTCATTGATGTTGGTAGATTTAGCATTTATAGTGTTGGTATTGATTGTGTCGGGCGGGATGTAGACACCTCCACGTTCCTCAAAACAGTCGCCAGCCCTGAGACCTTAAATGGTTAAAATCGATGGGAACCTGGGCTTGAGCGTTGCTTATGTGTCTTGGAGGTCCTAACCATTGCAGGGTAGGAGGGATGGGTAGTCAGTCTTACTTATGGTTGATTGATGGTCGTTTAATGCTTACAGTTACTTGTTGTGCGCTTTATGTCGTCTTGTTGTGTTCATCGTGGTTGCGTCTTGTTAGTCATCGGGTGGCAACATAGAGTTGAATGCGTTTGTTTCCCTTGTACACGCGTGCACACACTTTAAAAAAAAAAAAAATCACTTGTTATAAGAGGTTGACATCGTAACAAGGGGGTTCGTTACATCATAAGGGTCATGTTTTTTCATCAATATCCTTTTGGATATGATTTGATGTGGATCATACCTTCTTCCCTATAGCTATGAAAAACCAAACTCTTTGATATTTTCCTGAACTTTAGATAAACATGATCAGGATTTGATAATGAAGGGGCCAATGATAAAAGGTAACTTAAGGTTAGAGGCTTTGTGCAACTTCAATAAATTCTCTGTCTCAGATATAATTCTTTGCATGATGAATTCAAGGTAAAATATTCTTGGAGTCAAAAAAATAGGCAATAGGTAAGGGGATTCAAGGCAACCATAAACCCAAATTACTATTAAGTGCATGAATAGCACCCAATCCCCCACTTTTTTCTCTGGATTTGGCTGTATATAGCTCCTCATGTCATCCAAAACTCTAGGTAGGCTGGTATTGAAGATCAAACTATAAACTTTGGACATGACTTTATTGATGAATATAAGTAATGTAATCCTTTTACATTCAGTTGACACAAATGATGCTTTAGGAAATTATCTCTTGTTGGTTTCCAGGAAAATTCTCAACAGATAGGTGTAGTATCTGAAATATCTTAGAAAGAGAAAATTCACTAGTTGTTTATGGATTTATCAACTAGGAATTGATCAAAATTGATACGGACTGACAGACCAGACTTTCACTTAAAAAAGGTTCTAAGGAAACTGAGCATGACTTCAACCACATATTTGTCATTGTCTAAACCTAAAATTTGACTCAACAGGGAACATACCCATTGGAATTCAATGACCATTATATTCACATTCATCGGTAAAGACAGACCCTCTGAAAAATGTTCAGGTTTGATAATTGTTTGTAAAACCAGATCTTGGACCTCTGATGGACATTCTCTATATACCCTAATCATCTTTTCTTCACTGAAAGGTTAAAAAATTGCAGAAAAAGACTCTGGTATATCGAGGGGCTCTCAAATTGACAGACTCTCTACCCTACACATGACCTTAGACCCTCGTTTATTCACAACGACTCTTTCTTCATGGGAATATTGTTCGACGCACCAACCTATAAATTTTGGAAACAAGAAATCAATTTCGATAGCATAAGGGACTATGGTGGCCTGGACTTCTTCAAGGAATGATATACATCTTCCTACTTTATCAGACAAATTTCTTCTAGACACAGAGATAGGAGAAATAGTGATTTCGGTATAAAAAACATCTGAATCTCGATCAATTAGGGCTTCTTCATTCGCCATAGGATCTTGTTCTGCTACTGAGGTTATGATGGGATCCATAGTTTTGATGAAAAATACCTGGAAACGAGTGGAAATGGTGTGAAAATGGTGTACTATTGATCTACAGGTGAAATACGGTGGTCACGCCAAGGTTCAAATGGTCCAGTGTTCGAAATAATAATAAAATAAATGACAAAATTCCCTTTTATACTTTTCCAAATTTCAGGGGCGTGAGAAAGTGGTTTGAGGCAACCCGCTTTTTACACCAAAATGCACCTGGTGATGCCATGCAACCTCGAACGAAAACCATGGTTTAAATTTTGGGCCTGCTCTCCAAAATTAACCCCTGTTCAGCTTCTCCCCCCGAAATAATTCTCGGTCATTGATCTTTGAGAACTCACGATCCGTGATGTGTCGGGCCCGATCAACTTTGCGCTCCTTCCAGATTTATCATCTCCCCGCCATATTTAGCCCCTTTCCTAGTTTATCAGGCTTCCAAACCGATTTAACGTCCTGCTAAATTATGAAATCTTGATTTCACAAAAAAGAAAAATTAATGGTGACTAACATGGGCTCCAACTGGGGATGCTATCCTCCCACTGAGGTAGAAAAGAACGACAAACCAAGTGCCCGTCTATTGGGATTTATTTCACTCATGCAACTGAATCGATCAATAGTTAATTCACGAAACCTTGTTTACATAAATCCAATTATATTCATCATAAACTTAGGACCTTCACTTCGAGCTTCAATTTTCTATTGATTTGATTCCAAATGCTTCAACTGAAAAACAAAAAATGGTTATATACAATGAAATGGAAAGGGTGAAAATTTCTTTAAGCGAGATAATGCTTGAGAAACCAGCCATTCACAGGTCCTCCACAAATGAGATCTCCATTACGTTCCTGTAGCAGATACAATTATTTCCATTTGAAAGGTCCCAGCCACAGATGGTCAAATTTTCCATGCTTTCCTCTGTCTTCATTCCTGGCATCCCATTTGAACACCAAATCCCCCACTTTGAAATCATCCTCCTTAGTATTCCTGCCAAAATATTTTTTAATCATGTCTTGGTGTAGTTGAGAGTTGTTGAAGACTTTCTCTCTTGTTTGTTGAACATTGATTAGTTCATTTTTCCTCCTTTGAGTGGCATCTGGTTCAACATATTGCTCCTGTAGCAATCTCATCACTTGCAATCCTAATGAAGTAGGAAAAATCGCCTCTGTGCCATACACAATCTGGAAGGGTGAAGTAGCAATAGACCTTTTAGTAGTGATTATGTCAGCTCATAGTGCATAAATAAGCTTCTTGTGCCAAGCCTTTTGGTTATCTTGCAACCGTTTCTTGATAATTCTAGTCAAAATTTTATTGGATGACTCATCCAACCCATTACCTTGAGGGTAATAAGATGTGGAATGGCCAAGAGTTATATTGCAATATTTGCAAATTTTTTCCTTCTTTTTGGACTTGAATGTTGTTGCATTGTCTATAATTATTTTGATTGGACAACCAAATATAGAAAAAATATTGTTTTCCAAAAACTGAATGATAACAGTATCTGTGGCTTGCCTTGTGGGGACTGCTTCAATGCACTTGGTGAAGTAATATGTGGTTGTCAGTATCCACTTATGTTGAGCTGAGGACCGTGGATAAATTTCTCCTATGAAATCAATGCCCCATTGTCTAAAAGGTGCTTCAACAGAGATAGGCTTCAAGGGAAAAGGCTGCAGTTTTCTCTTTCCATAAAAAATTTGGCATTCATGACAGCTTGAAACTTCTTTGAAACATCAGAAAAAATGCTAGGCCAATAGAACCCAACCCTCAATATCTTGTGCACAATAGCTTTCCAATAATGGTGCCCTCCACAATCACCTTTATGAAACTCTCTAATGTTTTTTTCCACTTCTTCCTCCAGCAAACAACTCAACAAAATCCCACCTGGATCTTTCCAATATAGAGATTGATTTAGAATGCAAAATTTTGTTGCTTTTAACCTCAAAAACCTGGCCTTGGTTTTACTTAATTCACGAGGAGCCTATAAATTCCTCAACACATAAATAATATCAGCATACCATGGGGAGTCAAGGAATTTTTTAGATACTTGAGGGACCTTTTCTTCTTTTTATTCTGCTGATAAATAAACAATGAAATTAATTCCCAAGAGTTCACAATTTGACTGTGCCATCAGCTTTGCAAGTCCCTACCCCTTGATCAACTTTGTAGGTTTGATATCAAGGTCATACTCCAACAACACAACTATCCACTTGCCCCTTTTTCCCTAAGGATCCGGCTAAGTCAAAATGTCCTTCACAGAACTGTTGGGCACATAAGAAAGGGTATGTGAATGCAATATATAAAATATAAACTCCTTTAGGGCCTTGACCAATGCATATGCCAGATTTTCCATGATATCACACTTTAATGGGGAATCCCTCAATGTCCTGCTATAGTATGATATAGGCCTCTCAATGTTTTGTTCATCTTTTTGTAATAAAACACCAGCAATGGTGTGTTCTGAGGAAAAATAAAATAATAAAGTCTTTTGCAAAATTAGGACTGGCCAACACTGGGGCTTTGGTCAATTCCACTTTAATATCTTCAAACGATTTTCTGGCTTCAGGATTCCACTTTATCTCACTTCCTTTTCTGAGCATGTTAGTGATATTCTTTATGATTTCAGCCAGGTTAGAGATGAATCTTCTCAAAAAATTTACTTTCCCTAGGAAAGATTGCACTTCTTTCTTGCTTCTAGGTGTGCCAATTTTAAGGATTCCTTCAAATCTGTTGGGATCTATCTTTATTCCCTCCTTTGAAATAATGTGACCAAGCAACTTTCCCTCTTCCATGCCAAAATTAGACTTCTTTGGGTTCAATGAAATGCCAAACTTCCTACATTTATGAAAATCCCTCCTTAGATGTTTAAGATGTTCTTCATCAGAAACTGAATATACAGTGATATCATCTAAATAAATAACAATAAATTTATCTTTCTCATAAAAAAAGGCTATATCTATAGCCCTTTGGAAAGTTTCTCCTACATTCATGAGCCCAAAAGGAATTTTGGCATACATGAAGGTGCCCCATGGTGTTGTAAAGGCGGTCTTTTCCTGATCATTAGGGTGTATCATGATTTCTCCAACCATACATACATGCATCTATTAAGAGGAGTGGCGCAGAAAATCTCCAAGATCTCTTCTTTGGACCATACAGGGTAAACAAAAAGGTAGGGGCAGTGGCATATGACCTTGATCTACCTCACGGTAGAAAAATACACAATGTCTTTCATGTATCTTGCTTGAAGAGAGCCATAGGGAAACACATCACTCCTATTGAAGAACTTCCACCTTTGGATGAAGAGGGTCAATTGATATTGGTTCCAAAGGAAGTATTAGAAGTAAGGGAGAAGAGGCTAAGGAAGAGGAGCATCAGGGAATACTTGGTCAGGTGGAAGAATTGCCTATAGAGGATGCTACTTGGGAGAGTGAACAGGTTCTTCAGGAGACAAGATCATAATTGCTTATGGGCAAGAAATTTCCAGTAGGGGAGACTGTAATGTCCCCCACCTCTTGATAAAGAGGTTGTGAGAGACTTAGTAGTCTAGTTTTCCCCACTAGACTATATTTTCATGCATCATGGGGACCAAGACACCCCAAATCACTTACCTAAGCATAATGTTATAATTTTAAGTTGACTTTGGGAGAAAAGGTAAAATGAAGAAAAGAAAAGAACATGTGTGGAAAAGATAGTAGTTAACCCCGGGAGATGGTTAACTAACTCAACATAAAATTAGATCAGGGTATAAAGGAAAAGGAGGGCGCATCTCTCACTCATTCTGGATTATTATTACTTTTTCATTAGGCTCTTGAACACAAGGACGTTTTGAGGTTTTGAGATTACAAACCCTAAAGATCAACTCAGTGGTGAAATATTCCACCTATCTTGATCCAAGATTGGTCCCAAGGGTGAAATATTCCTCCCACACCATTCTACAACAGGTACAGGGCATATTCATCAGCAAGGAACAGACAGTGCGCAGCTTTAGGGGTTTCCAGCAAGGGGTTGCACCATCTGAGGAAGAACAGTTCGATCTAGGAAGAGGAGAAGGATTTTGGCCTAAAGTACTTCTGGGTTTTCTATGTATGGACTAGGGCATCCTTTCTAGAAAATTTTGGAGGTAGTTTACCTGTCATATGATTTATCAGAGCTTGGCACGAGTTGGAGAGAAGGAGGGCCCACTGCAGAAAGAGGTTTCATCCATTTGGAAGGTAAAATCTTCATTATTCATCTTGAGACTCCACCATGGGGTTTGTCTTGCCTCAATATATTGTTCCAACCATTTTGGTAGAATTTGGAGGTCTCTAGGAGGGAGGCTGAATTATTGAGCATCTTCAGCCATCCATGAGGGCACAACTCAGCTAGGGGTTTCATCCATTGGAGGATCAAATCTTCACCATTCAGATTGAGACTTCACCAAGGGGTTTTTCTTGCCCTGATCTACTATTCCAGTCATTTTTGTACCATTTGGAGGTCCTTAGGAGGGAGGCTGAAATATTGAGCATCTTCAACTATCCAGGAGAGCGCAACTCAGCTAGGAGGTTTGGATCCAGCCCTTGGAGGGAAAGAATCAATCTTTTTCCTTTCATTAATTCATTGTATTACCTTTGGAGGCTATTATCTTTAGTCTTGGACATTTTGTAGCGGTTATTATTCCAACTTGGATATTATTATGGTATTCTTCCAGATCTACAGATCTATTGTATCAGGATCTCTCTATTATCTAAATAAAGGTCAGATCTAAATCTATTGGTTCCAAATTGGTGTTTCTTGTTATATCTTTCCATTTCCTTATGTTATATGTTCAAATCAGTTTCTTCGTGCTTTTATCTCCTAAACACAAACTTTAATGTGCAACTTCATGAAGTAAACATGAAAACACACAAGTAAACAATAAATAAATAGTCAAACAATCCTTATTTCCGAGAAAAAATTGGCTTGGGAACTTTACATATATCTATTGTATAAATACTCTTGAATAATGAATATGAACTATGTTAGTTAGTTAACCTTCCCAAATATATCTCTTGAGAAATATGTGTAATTGATGTTCTTGTTGCAATGTATTCTATTTCTTGAATACATGTGTGTAATCTAGAATATTACAACATTGGCGTAGTTGTCTCCTTCATTAGGTCTGGGTGACAACAACAACAAATGAGGGTGTTTTGAACCTCAAAGAGATAATGAAATCAAGCAGAATTGCAAGTCGGGAGATTTGTTCATGGATGAAAGCATAAAAGGCTACTTTGTATTGAACATGCTGAAGAAAATTTGTTAAGGAACACTAATGCTATGTGAAAGATTTTGTATTGCTAGTGGATGATACTCGACTGAAGACAAGCCTGCACAAGGAAAAAGAAAAATCATGAGAGCAAGAAATATACGAATGAAAAATATGAGGTTGTTTGTGTGAAAATTACCTTGGGTTGAAGAGGATCTTGGAGCAGCCTTCTTCCTGGTGGGTGACAACAACACGGGAGGAGACTGCAAGAACGTAAAAGAAGAATAATCTATGGAAAAAAGAAAGCATGCAACATTCATTAGATGATAAAAGAATCCTAACCAACAATTGACTAACGAGTAATTGATTGAATGAGAAAGTCCATTTGGGAAGAAATTTTGAAGTACAGATGTGAATGATGAGAGGACAAATCTATAAATATTTTGAGTTGATTGGATTGTGTATATCAATTTCTTGAGATCAATAGAATTGAACAATGCCTAAAGAAATGACGATAGAATGAAATGAGAACAATAGAATGAGAAATTGTACATGACTGGAGTGGCTTGTGTAATTAAACAATGTCGTAGCTAGACATGATCATGAAGTGATGGATGGTGTCTATGCATGAAGAACCCCTACTAAACCTCATGTAATATGTCTTATGCCTACTTTGACAAGTTTTAAATTTTCAATTTTGATTAGAACCATGATTAGAACCATGGAGATGAGACCCAATGTGAGCATTGATCACCAGTCGACGAGAACCTAATTGGAAGTTGATTGATGCAAAGTAGACTGAGAAATAATGGATCAACTAAGAAATTGTGGGTTGGGAAGGTCGACTACATTGAAGAGAATTGACTATCCAATTGCTAGCTATGAGAAAATTTTCATATGACCGTCGACTAATGAATTTAGATTGGTGCTAGAAAAAGACGATTGCTCTGAGAAAAATTTTAAATAACAGTATGATTTATTGTTCTTATTATTAGATTCCCATCTCCATGCCAATTGCTTTAGAAGAATTTCAAAAACCTTCGACGTGTTGGGTCAACAAATGCACTAAGTATGAATCTTCACCAGTTTGTGGGTAATGGTGTTTATCATGTTGGTTTCTTGAACGTCTTCAATGGGCTTCTTGAGCACCTTTTTGGATGGTATTTGTTCGAAGGGCTGAACAACGCTCTACCTTTAGGAACAATTAAATGTAATTTTTTATCCATGTGGAGGGGAGGGTGACGCCTTCCATGGAAGGAGAAGAGAAATTAATTGATGTTTCACACCATCTTGCAATAGTGTTTCACCTCCATGTCATCACCAAGTCATTTTTTCCTAGAGGAAATATCAATTTGAAGCAATCGCCAACTACATAAATGGAAGAGAAATACATTTGAGTGCTTGAGTAGGGAAAAAATCGACTGGTGGTGCCAACCAAGATTATTGAACAAGGTTCAACTCTCATGGATTATTATATGGTGTTTGAAAATATTTCCAGTGATTATACGTCAACATGAGGGCTTATTCATGAATGATTGGATTGATTGAATTGTTATCAGACCATTGGTTGAATAATTGAATGCTAGATTTTAAATTAGATGATAAGAATAGCACATGTATTTGATAGATTATCTACTAGCACAGCAGCTAAATAGTTGTTGGTGAACGTTGAAAGGTTGATAAGATGAAACGAATCCTTAAAAGAATATATTAAATTTTATTATTGATTAACAAATAAACGGTTGAGTTTCATTTATCTGGTGTTAATATTTTAATTTATGTTAATCACTTACGTGGCAATCAGTTAGCAATCAAAGTAATTTTTAAATATGATTAGGTAAATGTAAAAAAGTAAACACATAAACGGATGTCTTTATAATAGCTAGGAAGTTAATGATTGAAATCACAGCCATTTATTTTGTGTGACTACTAAGAATATTCCAGCCATATTTA
>ML831174.1:21728-33078 GCA_009831015.1 Picea engelmannii
AGGGAGGGGAGGCCTTCATTTATACTTGGGAAGGCAAAGTTACCCCTCTTGGATGCTTTCCAAGTGTCAACACATGAGTAAGAGTGATCATCTCAAGAGGGGGGCGCATTTTTAGGGTTAGGGTTTTGGATTGATGAGAGGAGGGATGAGGTGGCAAGCCATTACTTGGTCAAGGAGGTGAGGTAGAGGCTCTAGGAAGGCGTACTAGGGGAGAGAGGGCCCCACACCCAATTATTTTCCAATTTCTAAAGTTCACTCAAGGAAAGGGGCGCAACTTCCCTAGGGGGAACAACTTGAAGTGATGGTGGCTAGGTAAGAAAGGGTTATGAGGGTGAGAAAGGGGTTAGGATAGGCTAGTCTAAGGTTTAGGCATCATCTCTTACTTTCTCTTCAATCAATTAACTCAAAATTACAAAATTTGACATTTTAACTATGTCAATTTAAGCAATTAAATTGTTGTTTTGGACTGACCAAGACTCGTCATGGACAAACACCTAGCAAAACTTGTCCAACTGAGCTGAAACTTGGTCCAAGGGTGTAGGGGGTCTCATTCCATTTCTTTTGAGCACAAATACCCCTATCAAAAGCCCAAGGATCTAGTTTTTACACTTTTCATCAAAATTTAATTAAAATTACCCAACTTAGGCAATTTTAATAAATTAAAAAAAAACCTATCTAGACTCGACGAAATTCCGCAAAACTTTAAAAGGTGTCTTACATGGTCATTTACAACATTCCTAGACATTAGCTACCAGAGGGATAGACCATTAGAATGCCTTTCACCACCTTGGAGGAATTATTTGTGGGAGTGAAAAACTCAAGGGAAATTAATAAGGCTGGTTAGGCCAAATTAATAACCTGAGGAAAAAAAACACTCAGTGAAAGGGACTCTTCTAATGATGAAGTCCTAAGGCAACTGACCTAACTATGATCCATGCAGACCTATTACATTATTATCCCACGCAGGGGAGCGAAATTTCCATTACAAAAAGATGTGTTGAAGGCCAAAACCGCCTTGTAGAACCAGTAAGTCTCTGACTTGGTAGCACCTGATGGTGCATAACTTCATGGTACATGGAGTTGACCCCCTAGTTGAATAGGTGGTCAACAGGGCTAAAAGTAGCTGGCAAAAGTTAAAAGCCGAGATGAAACCTTGAGATGCTTCGCCCATGGATTCCCGAGAAAGCAATAAAAGGCTTCTTAGCAATAAAAGGGGACCCGTAAAATAAAATAAAATTCAATACCTAGTTGGTGGATATGAGGTCTCATCATGAGCCGGCCTATTAGGTCCATGGGCATGTAATGGTATGACACTACTATTCATCTGGTCACCAAACCAGGGTAGTGGCTCTTGTGGCATAGCCAAGAGAAAGGGGGTCTCATCACGAGCCAACATTCTCATTTCCGTGAAATGCTTATGGGTAACGCTGTCACCACTGGTCACCATGCCAGGACAGTGTCCTCCAATTATTCTCTTGAAAAGAAAAAGCAATAAGACAAAGAGTAAAAGGCATTAAATGGGCTAGGAAACAATGGCATCCATGACAAGGTGCAGCTCACCCTCTACAGAGGCACCCACAGGTAAGATCTACATTTCCCTGTCATCACTGCACCCCTTGCCCAAACATTCCCTACACCATCTCATACATTTATATGACCTAGATTAGTCTTAACATGGGAAACACCCCACACCTGAGGAGGATTAGCCCAATAGGACATCCTGAGACCCTCTCCAAACCTGGCTTGTTAAATAGCATAATGTCTTTATAAAGGGGGTTTGATGCACATGTTTGGGTAACTTGATTATTAGATGTGATTGACATTGCTATGATCCCTGTGACTTATGAGCCCATGGAGGGCATACTTCTTGTTGCTGCAGGACCATGCCCGATCGATAGGTACATATGGGGAGATGATTAGTTCGGACCTCCATGGGGCTAAAATCCCACCAGATGGATGTTGTGACCCCAACCAGGGGCAGAGGGATACCAGAGGCTTGCACCGGAGAAAAGGGAGGACGTTCCACCAGAGACACTTTGGCAGGCCTGGACCTAGGGGGGTCTTGCCCTCCCACCATGACGTTGGCCGTTGAAGGCCCCTGACGTCATCATTTTGAGCCTTGACGTCATCCAGTTAGGGTTTTGGCATGAGGACGGCTTGGTTGGCACATGTGGTAGCTTCTGAGGCCTTTGAGGCCTAACGTTTCACTTTGGAGGCCTAGCGTTCCATGAAGGGGCCTAACGTCACCCTAGGAGGGGCATGACGCCATCCCTAAAGACAAATTAGGGTTTTAAATTGTTAATTTGATGTAAAACTGGATTTTTAATGTAAACTGGCCATGTCTGTAATGTTCCCAAGTCAGGATGCCAGGAACATCACGTTTTTGCATGATTTTTGAACTGTTTCTGGTTGTGGCATTTCGTCAAACACTTTGTTGGTTTACTTATGTTTGGGTGTTTACTTGCAGATTACCTTCTTAAGTTCGGCCTTAGGGTTTATATTCAGTTATGACACATAGATCTGAAGATATAATCAATGGAAGTACAATATACACCAGATATGAAACCAATAGCAAAGATCTGACCTTTAATATTATAATGAGCAAGAACCTGATACAAGGATGATGCAGATCTGGAATGATTAACAGATGGATCCAATAAACATCATAAGAGCTGCTACAAAATGCTCCGATAAGAGACTACAAGCCTCCAAAGGCTAAATACACAATGAAGACTAATGCAAGAAGAGATCTGGGCCGTATGAAGCACCAAACCCCCACTGGAAGGGTCACGCTCTGCTGGAGACTGGATACCCTCCACCAATTCGGCCCTGCTGCCAAAGACCACCAAACCCTCCGAAGAATATGCCAAACTGTAGATCGTGTCAATGTCGAACCCCTGGTGAAGCCTCAAGATGAATAATGAAGTTTTGCACCACCAAATGCACAAAACTCTAATCTGGCTTGCGCCCTCCTGGATGGATGAAGACCAATAATTTGGCCTCTCTCCTAGAGACCTCCAAACACTCCAAAGAACCACTGGAATGATAGATCGGGACACGACAAGGAAAATCCAAGTGCTCAAATCGTCAAAATCCCTGCTAGATCCTTGGATCTAGCCTCCCTCCAAAGAATGATGCGCCCTCCTCTTGGGGAAATCGTTCCACTCTCAATGTAAATCAAACCTCCAAAATACCTCCGGAAGCAATCAAGAATGGCGCTATGGCACCTGCAAAGAAAACCCAATACCTGGAATTACCGAAATCTCTTCTCCTCAACCAAAACGAATGATCCTAGCTCCACAATTGCGCCCCCCTTGTTGGAAACCCTCTATTGGTGCACCCTCTCTCTTCCTGTACCTGTAACTGATGTAGAACTCCCCTGCAACTGAGTAGATCTGAAGTAGAATGGTGTGGGAGAGTATTGCATCCCCGAGACCAAGCTTGGAACAAGCTAGGTGGAATCTTTCACCACCGAATTGTCCGCTAGGGTTTGTTAAGTTAAAACCCTCAAAACCCCCAAGGCATGGGCTAACTAGCTAGAAGCCAGATATTAAAATGATAATCATACATGAATGAGAGAATAGAAGCCATTGCCTCTCTTTTATCCTTCCTGCTCACCTTGTCCCTCCAAAGTGACTTTTGTTTTATTAATTAATAATTAATTAATTAAATCACTTTAATTAATTAATTAACTCTTTTACCTCTGAAAATCACCTTATTTCTCCTTGTGGTTTCCCTGGCCAATGAAAGTCACTTTTCATCATCCTATCCTGTAGTGTTGTTCCTCCCGATTCCAATGAGCTATTACACTGAGAGGTTCCTCCAAGTATTGTGCCCAAAATGACCTCTTCAGTGAATTTAATTAACCTATAGCTCAAAATATTCAAAATCATGGAAATCGTCGAAATGCAACGAAACCAAAGCCAAGCTGTGCGGAATGGATCATGATGATGAAATAAGACGATCGATGCAAGCTGGACCCCAAAATATCCCTCAATAGCTCCTGTACTCGCTATAACCTCCCTCTGGCTACTTTGGTCATCATAATACTCTGTAATATACTGATGTCCCAAAGTGGGGACATTACAATGTCGGCCTTTTTTGACCTAAATTATAATTAAAGGTCTGATTATTGTATAAATAAGTGAAAAATCTCTTATATTTTTCATCATCTTTCACTCACACAAGTGTGAGGTCTGAATCAGCCTCTTTTAAGGTTTATTGGCTGAACTAAGTGGTGCGCAACTCTTGGAGGAAGCTTATCTTGGTGTATTTTTGCATTTTCATGGTGGAAAGTCTTCAACTAGGGTTTGTGGCTAGATTATTCTTGATGGAGTAAGTAGAAATCTGCAATCCTTCTTTATTTTGAATGGTTATGGTGTATTTACTTGTTCATTTATAAGATTATGAAATTGCTAGTGTGAAACCCTAGGAGAAAAGCACATGTTATTGTCCTTTTCTTAATAACTCTTCACCTACTTGATTTTGCTAGAAGACACTGTTGACCGCCTATTCAACTAGGGGGTCAACTCCATGTGCCATGAAGAGTTGCATCATCAAATGCTAATATGTCGAAGATTATTTGGTTCTACGGGGCTATTTATGCCTCCAACACAAATTTTTGTAAACGGAATTTCTGCACCCCTGCGTGGGTTAATAATGTAATAGGTCTGCATGGATCATAGTTAGGTCAGTTGCCTTGGGATTTCTTCATTAGGGAAGTTCCTTTCACCGAGGGTTTTTTATCCTCAGGTTATTAATTGGGTTTTTCAACCTTATATACCCTTGAGTTTTTCCCTCACACTAGCAATAATTCCTCCAAAGTGGCGAAGGGAATTCTAATGGGGTTATCCTCTGGTATCTATTGTTTAGGAATGATGTAAATGACCATGCATGACATCTTAGAAAGTTTCGCGGAATTCCGTCGAGTCTAGATAGGTTTTTTTTTAATTAATTAAATTTAATTAATTTTCCTAAGGTTGGCATTTTAATTAATTAATTAATTAATTATTTATGAGCAAATATTGTAAAAACTAGGTCCTTGGGCTTTTGCTAGGGGTATTTGTGCTCAAAAGAAATGGAATGAGACCCCCTACACCCTTGGACCAAGTTTCAGCTCAGTCAGACAACTTTTGCTAGGTGTTTGTCCACCAGGAGTCTCAGTCAGTCAAAAACAACAATTTTAATTGCTAAGTCATGACATAGGTAAAATATCAATTTTGTAATTGTGAGCTAATGGGGTAATGTTAAGATGAATAAAGGAACGAGAGATGATACCTAACCTACCCAACCCACCTCCTAACCTTTACACACCCCCTTACCCACTCATTTGCTCATACCCTCACGCCCCCTAGGGGGATTTACGCCTCCCCTCATGTGGAAACCTTTGAAACTTCATTTAATTGAGTGGTGGGCCCCTCCCTTTAGTGGTGCGCCCTTCCTAGCCTACCACCTCACCCCCTAGCTTGGTCCCACACTCCAACTCACACGTCCACCTCACCAATCCACTCCAAAACCCTAAAGTTGCGCCCTCTCCTTGGGATGCTCTCTTTGGCTTGGTGTTTGACACTTGGATCTTATCCAATAGGGGTCACTTTGCCTCTCCAAGTATAAATGAGAGCCTCCCCTCCCTCATTTCTTCACCATATCTTGAACTAAGGTTATGCTATTGGATTTCCATCTCATCTCTCTCTCTCTTGTTCATCTTGCATTCACCCACATTGCTCTTGAGAGTGTTGGAGCAACTTGTTGCTGCAAGACTCTCCTTTTGGATTAATAGAGAAGCTTTGGAGGATTGGAAGTACAAAGAGTATTCTTGTCTCTTCTTGCACATGAGGTGATATTGTGGCTTTGGCGTCTTGGGTTATATTGAGTAGATTTCTTGAGTAAAGTAGTTTACTTGGGTGGGTTAATCAATAGTATTATTGTTGATCTATATATGTTAGGTGGATAGTAGGGTAAAGTATTTTATATTGTTAGCTCATTCAGCCATATTATCTACTTGTATACCTCACGTTTTGCTTGAAGTTTTGCAGGTTTTTGCCTCTAGGGTTTGTTGGGATAGCCTCAAGGAGGAGTCTACCCTCAAAACCTACTCAAACTCCATCTCTTTTCTATTATGATTTTCTGTTCATTCCATTTCATTATTTCAGTTAGCTAATCATCATAGATAGGTCACCTAAAATACATTTTTACTTGGACAATTTATGTGAAATTTTTTTGCCTAAAAAACATAAATTTTTCTTAACTTTTTTTGTTGTGTGCAACATTTCCAGCAAACAATAGCTTGCTGGTTTTTGCAAGTTCTTACCAGGTCAAGGGGTTATGTTGCCCAAAATCGGTCACACAACATTCCAAAAAAACTCTCCATTAAGTGGGTAACGGATCTCAACCCTCTCCTTCATCTTTCTAGCATCTCTTGTACTTAGTTTCACTCATTGTAATTAGTATTTTTGTGCCTACATCTTGGGAGGAAGATTGGTACGACCAACCCCCCAAAATCGTGAGGCTAGGGCTTAGTGTTATTGTTAAGAAATTTATCATTCTTTTGCCCCACTAGTCACTAGGGCAAGGACGTGTGGCTAGTCTTTTGTTAATAATTGTTTTCTTTTCGTATCAACCCTCTTTGGCACATCAAAGGTAGGCTTGCCTCCACCTTGTGCCATTGTGAGTGGTTTGTCTCTTTGCTTTTCCATTTCAAGTGTTGTTTCATGATTGTCTACACCTTGGGTGAGACATCCCTAATATCGTAGGGCTAGGCTAGTAATGTGTTGATGATTTGTTTATGCTTACATGGTTAAAATTCTCTAGAGATAGATCTCATACACTTACTAGATCTTAGCTTAAGCCCTTGAGGCATAATTTATGTGCATGCTTCAAGTCTCTTTAAGTTTTATTTCATAGCACATCTCTTTAAAGCAAGACATACACATGGTTTAATGCAATGATGGTGGTTTAAAAAGTAATCCTTTTAACTTGCAATCAACTTATCTTTAAGGCCATTTGCCATCATTTAAGTTTCAAGTATATGTGGGGCATGTTTATGGTGTAGGGACACACTTTTATTTTTCAGCAAGTACTTTTCATCTCAAAGCACTTTTTCTTAATGCAATAACACTCATGGTTAAGTGGTGATGAGCTAAAGCGTTTTTCATCTTCCTTTGGCAAGCTGTTCTTGCTCTTTCATAGCTTTCTTTCATACAAGCTTGCACATGTTTATGGTGATGGAATAGCTCTTTTATTTCATCTTTCTTTCATAAGTTATATATGTGTCTATGTGTTTCAATTTCATGATCTGCAACACATCTTTTGGGGCTGAATAAGTTTCGGTTTTGGGCATATTTCACTAATTTTTGACAACTAGAAGTCATCAAAACACTCTCAAACACATCAAAATACTTAGTCCATAATCCACCATCTTCGCCATCTAAAACGGGGCTTGAGGAAGGCAACGGAAGGTGCTAGGCCGGGGACGGTCTCACGGCGCGCAGTGTCCTTTTCGGGAGTACTCGGGCCTTTAGGGTTGACCTGTGAAGCTAGGGTAGGCCTCGTTGCCTCACTTCTTGAGCATCCAACAACCATTTGGTAATTGGGGGAGGAGAATTATGGTTTGACACTTAGCTAGGGGGTAATCAAAATCTTTAAAATCTTTAAGCAACTCTTAATCCACTTAGTGTTTTAGGCATCACTTTTCTTGGGTACATCTTATGGTTGTTAAAACACTACTTGCAAGCACACATCTCTTTAAATTTCACATGCAAGTCTATCATTTATTTCTTTGTGGATTAATTATCTAAGTGTTATCTTTTGAGTATTGTGGAGCACTTGTTCTTTAAGCTTTCCATTCCATTTGGTTAATGTTCTTTATGGTGTGATCCTTCAAGAGATAGCGCATCCCATTTGGAGGCATCATCATGTTGGATCTTGAGTGTTGTGGTTGCCATTGAAAAGCAGTCCAATAGAGTAAGTGCTATTGGGGCATGCTTGGCTTGATGTGGATGATCTCTATGCATTGAATTCCTCTAAATTCCTACACATTAAAGCACTTGGTTAATCTGTTTCTTTTCATCTTGTGTATCTTGTATCTTTTGTTCATAATTGTTGTGATATCTTTTATTCATTTTTGTAAATACTTATATCTAATTGTGTTGTGGAATAATTGTAATCTTTTGTAATCATTATTGTAATAAAACTCCCTTTAACATTAGTTGACCCCTTTGCCCAACCTTAGGCACTAGTCTTAGTTAACTTAGGGAAGGGTTTTTCTTAACATAAGTAAATATTGCATCTTGCATTTGCTGCCTTAGCATCATAGGTTAGTCTTTCCCCCAAACCTTTAACCAATTAAAATCAACTCCTAGAACATCACGTAAATTATATCTAGTAACTAGGGTCTACCCCCCTTGGCTTCCCTAGGAGTAAGCCTAGACGGAAGAGGTTCAAGCCAAAGTGACAGTGTGGGCTTTGAACCTAGGCATTGTGCCTCCAAGGACACACTAAGTGAGCTGGACTTTGCTCACGTTTGCAAGTGTGTATAAGGACGGCAACAGACACCTCCCTTGAAGGATATACTAGGGCCCTACCTTAGTAGCACTCTAGTATTATTGCTTCATTAAAGCTTTCATATTTTATTTCAAGCTTGACCTAAAGAAGAAGGAAATCGCTAGGGCCTAGGGTTACCTACTTCCTAGCAACGTTTCCTTCTAGGGTTTTGGATGATTGAGGCCTTAGGTTACTAACACCTCAACCATCCTCCCTCTTCCTTTATCTCACCTATTATCATTTGTGTTTTCCCTCTAAGAATTGCCTCTGCAATATTGACTCCATTTACCCTAAAAGGCACTAGTTCATACCTTGCAAGTGATTGATTGACTAAACAACTCTCAAACCATCTACCTTGAGATCTTTACTAACCATTTCTAACTTTAGATTAGACTAACCTATTAACTACTTTGCTGCTGTTGCAAAAGATTGCTACAACCATCTATGCCAGCAACAAATTCATCTTAAAAGCAAGTTTTAAATCTGATTATACATTGCCTTCATTGCTTCTGACAATTACTAGCATTTTGTCAAGTTTATGTTATCATTTTTGGTCATTATTGAAGCTTTATTGAGGCATAATTGTGAAGCTATTGCTATATATACATTGCTGTTATAAATACTTCTGTTGCTTCAACTTTTATATCAGCTTGTGCTTTTTTATCAAAGTCTATGGTTTTATGAAGCACTAACATCATATGGTACTTGCAAATAGTATTTTTCTTGTTGTCTTGTTCTGGGCAGGTACACTTAAATATTGCTTTGCTTCATCTCATTAAAACCTTTGGAACTTTGATCAGAGTGACCTGTGAGAGGGGTGGGACTTTCTTGATACTCTTACCTTAGCCTTCTCAAAGCCCCAGGTCACTGGGGATGTCTCCCTTGGGGTACCACTCCTAAAGAGAAAGAGGTGTCTTGTTTAGGCGACAGTGATAGGACAACCTCTTGTTACGCCAATTTATTGTTCACTTGCCTTCGGCTTTTGAGCAAGTACAAATTGCGTGATAACAGGCTCTACTTGACATTTGGTCTCGTGTTTGAATTAGGAAACCCAATGATAACCTTCATAGAAGGGAGTGCTCTCTTAGGTCTCTCACGTGTCTCGATGAGAAAAATAAGGTCTTTTGAAGTGAGCACATCTTGGAACGTACTTGAAGATGACCAAATGGAACCATTGCAGTTCTAGTTGGGGAGATGGATGACATCGCCACTTTCGTTGATGAGGGCATCATTTGGTTGGCCAAGGCCTAGACCAATTGGGAAGGGGGGAGTCTTGGATTACGGCTAGAGATCTTGAATCACCGCCTAGTTACTCTTTTTCCTGGCAATAGTTGCTTGTTCTTTGGCTTTCTTGAATTCTTCTACTTTGATTCTTGTGAGGTTTGCATTAGGAAAGATCTTGTGGGGAAGGGAAGCAAGTTTCCTTTTGGCTTTGAGGGAATTAAGATGATCATCCAAGGATTGAAATTCGAGACTAGATGATAGTGGAATTTGTCATGTTCCAAGCCCTCTCAAGGTTGATTTCCTTCAAATCCAAGGTGTCGTGGATAAAGGATCAGGTGGATTGCAATGGGTTATAAGAGAAATAGGGGAGATTGCGAACCCTAAGGTTCAATTCCTTGGACTGCCTGTAAATGTATTGACATCTATAAGGTCTTGGTGCAAGCATTGAAGTTGCCTAAAAATATCAAATCCCCTATTGAGGAGCAATATGAAACCTCCACAGACTCGAATCCATGTGTATCTAGAATGCTCATTTGAAGCCATGACCGATGCTCTAGTTTGGATAATATCTCAAATGAGGCAGGGACTCTTCTAGAATCCTCAACTGTAGCTAACCTTCAGTCTCATGTCTAAACTTGAAAACACAATGATAACCTTTGATAGAAGGGAGTTCTCTCTTAGGGCTCTCTTGTGTCTCGAGAAGTGAGCACATCTTGGAAAGTACTTGAAGATGGCCAAATGGAACCATTGCAGTTCTAGTAGGTGATGGAGATGGATGATATTGCCCTTTCTCCTAACAAGGGCGTCACTTGGTTGGCCAAGGTCTAGACCAATTGGGAGGGGGGAGTCTTGGATCATGGCTTTGAGACCCTTAACTACCACCCACTTACTCTCCTTTTTGGGAGTAACTACTTGTTCTCTGGCTTTCCTTAATTCTTCTACCTGTAGTCTCATGAGGTCTGCATCCAGAAAGACCTTGTAGGGAAGGGAAGCAAGTAGCCTTTTGTCTCTGAGGGTGTGGAGACAATCACATAAGGACTGAAACTGGATGATTAGAGTGTAATTTTCCATGTTCCAAGCCTTCTCAAGGTCGATATCTACCAAATCCAAGGTGTTGTGGATGAAGGATAAGGCAGATTGCAATGGGTCAGAAGAAAAAGAGGGGAGATTGCACACCCTAATGTTCAATTCCTTGGACCGCACTAGCTTTCCTTCTCGATCTTGGGTTGGACAACCTCCTCCACAACAGGGATGCCCTGAACCCAAGACTGCTCCTCCACCTATCTCTGTTGTTGCTGAATTATTTCAGCTTGTTTCTCTTTGATAGTTAACATTTCGAAATGAAGAGCACCCATATCATCTAGTGGCTTGGATGTGAAGTGATCTTTGAGTTGCCAGATTTGCTGTTTTAGTTGTAAGTTTTCTGTCTCTAGTTGCATGATCTCCATATCCTCTTGAATAATTGCGCCCTGGATATTTTGCAAATTTGAAGCTCTTCAACTGCCATCCTAAGGGTATTTATTTCCACGACCCAAGAGGATATTTCCTTCTGGGGATTGGGCATTAATGGTGTTGTGGTTGGACT
>ML831174.1:64707-78618 GCA_009831015.1 Picea engelmannii
GGGCTATGGAGTCTTTACAACAACAATACAATATGTTTGGAGATGATAGTAGCAAGATCTAAGAGGTAGGGCTTGAAATCTAAGGTGCTAGCACATTGGGGCCTTAGGTTTCAAGCCTTAAGGAGAAAGATTGCTAGAGTTCAAGCACTTTTGGGCTCTACCAACCTTTTCTCCCTTCTTAAGTTCTTGAATTACGTCACAATCAAGAGTCTAGAATCAAACTCCTAAAGTGCTAGCACTTTAGAGCTTTAGGAGCTTAACCCTAGGTAGGATTTCCTTCAAAAATTATGGATGAAGTTAACCTTGTGAGAGGAGGAAGCACTTATGCTCCTCTCTTAGGGTTTTACCAAGCAAAGATCTTCAATATGAACAAGTAAAATTTACCATAAACATTCAATAAGATGAAATGAAATTGCAGAAATTTACTTACTTCACCAAGATTTGACAAGAGAAAACCCTAATTGCAGCAAATTCATCCCAAAATCAGCAAAGAATGATCTACACTTGTCCTCCAAGTGATAGCACATGAGTAAAAAGAGCCAATAACCCCAATAGAGCTAAAATTTCAGACTTGTCTCTCACTTAGGTGAGAAAGTTGTGATGATAAAATGAAATGTCAAGGAGGCTTATTTATATGGAACCTCCTTGACCTATTTGTCCACTTACAATTGTCAACATTAAAATATAAGAGGGTCGACCCCTTCAATTTGCCCTTTCAATTTACAAAAATAAATTTTACATAAAATAAAACCCTAAAGAGGGTGATGTCATGCCCTAGTAGGGTGACGTTATGCTCATGAGAGAGACGTCAAGGCTGAAAAGGTGGAACGTTGGGCCTCCAAAGGCCATATGTCTCTCTCTCAAGTGCCAGGGTCCATGCTACATGCCTCCTCCATCAATCCATCAAGCAATCCATCAATCCCTATCCCCTAGGTGATGTCATGGGCTAGGAGGGTGACGTCTAGGCCTCCAAAGGTCAGTGTTCAAGTGGAGAAGGGTGGAGTCTCATCCTCTAGCCATGCCAAGATGCCTCCAAAGGCAACGTCCTGCATCATCAAGGTGCAATGCTCATCATCAAATGGTACCCTAGACGTGGGGTCTAGCATCCATCCTGTGGGCAAGGTTCTGCAAAGACAAACAAGTACGCCCTCCAAGGGTCCACAAGTCATATGAATCATGCCAAGTAAGCCACATCTAATAAGAGAACCACCCAAACATGTGCATTAAACCCCCCTTTTTAAATTAAACAAATGCTCAAAGACCTTATAAAATTTTCCAAATTTAGATATGGGAGGGGTGTCAAGGTGCCCTATTGGGTTAGCCAATCCCCAAGCCAAGGATGTTTCCCAAGGAGAACCTATCTAAGTCATGTAGTGAGTGTGAGGTGGATTTGGGGCAAGACTTCTAGGCATGGGGTTCTTGACATACAAGGGTTCGTATTGTCTCATTTATGGGTGCCTTTTGTAGAGGGTGTGCTACCCTTTGTCCGCAATGCAACATTTTTCCAAGCCCTTTTATTGCCATTAATTGATTAAGGTCCAAAACATTGAGTACTATGTGAAATGGAAAGTAAAGAGTACTGCAATGCCACTTGAAGCTAGAAACACATAGAGTGCCGTATGCAATGGAAAGTAAGGGACACCGCGAAATGCATTTCCTCAACAAGCGAGACATTTATTAATTATGTGATTTCTTTTGTAGGTCCTTCATTTTTTTGGAGAAGCGTTTTATTGTTTCCAGTACCTGAGGGCGAGCATCTAGAAGGATAATATTGGCTTTTATCTTTTGCCATCTACAACACCTCTGGGCCTTTAGCCCCTTCTTCCCATGAAATGAGGTACAATCCCTTATTGGGTTAATAGACCTGGAAACCCAGAAGATGAGGAAACAGAGAGGAAGAAACATGGAAGGTGGTAAGTATGGACGGGAATGGTACGATGACCCTTCAAGGAACTACCCAGTAGCAATCCTTATCCCGAGGGTGACCAACTTGCCAGGACACAATGACAACCACCAAGGTGAAATTAGGTAAAAGTTATAATTTCTAAGCAAACATTCCATAATCAAGAAAGGATTCTTTTGCAACATGCTCAAATGCTTCAAATATTAAAGTGACACTTACCATGACACGAGACTTGTTATCTCATGAAGAAAGACTTGTTGTCCTTTGGGACCAAGCCAATGTAGTGGATGCTGCTCTGCTGCTGGTGATGAGTGATGATCAACATGAATAGGAGGGACCCTACGGGCTCTGCTGCTCAATTTGACTCTCGACACTCCATGTATGCTACTTGTGGGCCTCGAGACATGATCTCCTTAGTTACCCCTAGACTGAGGGGGTAACAACTCGGAAAAATGCCATCAGGCTCAGTATCATGCAAGGCCAACACTGTATGCTCAAAACTGTTAAATGAGTCTCCAGTCACTGTCTCCTAAAAAGTAGGGTCACCTTCTATATATAGAAATCTGTCTCAAATCCTGTGAAACTGTGCTAACTCTAACTATGAAGCAAAAACAACCATACACCATTCTTGTACCTGTCTCTGATGGGAACCAACCTCTGGCTCACACAAGTACTAAAACTCTCATAAAACTCTGATTGCTAGCCTAAATAGTGTATACTGGCTCTTAACCCTCAAGATTTTCAAAGGTGAAAATCTAGGGGTTAACAGGATCAAAGAGGGCGAGTGCATGAATATGTAAGGCAATAAGGGCTGCTATGCATTCCACAAATCAGCCTAAACTTGCTGAAATCTATTGCAAAAAATTATCCTTGGAAAGCTAGGGGTGCCATTCAAAATATTGCTATGAAGGTGATGCCATATCATGCTAGCAGCAGCTAGATTTATTAGGTGTAAGCTTGATACAACAACAATAACAATAAGAGGGATCAAATCCTCACATTACATTATCCAAATGAAACATGGTTCATTACAAGGTCATCACAACAAAATTACAAGGGTTTGTTGCAATAAAATCAACATATGAGAACATTACAATCACAAAGCCTCACATAAAACAATGCTATACCTCCAATCTTCCATTAAGCTTCAAGAGTATGATGTACAAATGTAGCCCAAGGGTAGAGCTCCTCAATCCCCAAATTCTCTACAACCATCAAATGGAGAGAAAGCTCCTCTTTATAGAGGGAGTCTCTTCTCTCTTAAAATAAGCAAATATTATTTGCTAAGTGTGAGCACACTTTTTCACCCTTCAATCAGATCTGATAATTAAGAAATTAACAATGGAAAAGTGGCTAATTCAAGGAGACAATGCCCCAAATTGTCAGGAGCAAGCCTCCTCTCTGTTCATGTTGGTGCATGCCAACCTTAGGGAGGAGTCCCTAGGTACCAGGATGCTGATCTTGGATCTGATTTTCTGCAATAAAAACACAAAAAATGGCAACAAATTTGCCTTGGATAGCGTGTAAACACTCCGCCAAGGCATTAAGAAAAGATAGTAAAATTTAGCTTGGAAGGATCCTGTAGGGTTAGCATGAGAAAGATGAAAGAAAGAAAGATAAGATAATATTAATGTCCAACTAATGACCACAAAAGTAGGTCAAAGGGACTGCTGAGTATAATAATGTCAATACAATGCGGGAGTACCAAAAGGTCCCCTATAAAAGGCAAAATACGGAAAGTAAATTGCAACAAGGTAGAGTAGTAAAGAGTGAGATCAACTCTGAGGCATGAAGAACCTTCGACCCTGAGCTCAGAGACCTACTCGAATGATGAAATGTACCGTAGAGGAAGATCTAAGGGCAAGAGGGGCTAGAAGAAGAAGAAAGGAAATAGGCCTGTCTTGGAGTGGACCTGTAATGTCCCCCACCTCTTGATTAAGAGCTTTGGAGAGACTCAGTAGTCTAGTCATCCCCACTAGACTATAGTCTCATGCAGTTTGGGGAAAAGTCAGCTAAACCTAATGTTATAATTTAAAGTTGACTTGAAAAAGTAAAAAGTAACTCACCCAGAGATTAGAGCGCTTGAGGTTGAGTTAGGAGTTGAACCTAAGGGTTAACTTAACTCAACAAAAGATTAGAAGGAGGTATAAAGGGAAGCCTAGGGCACACCTCTCACTCATCTTGGATTATTATGCATTTGGCTATTGGGCTCTTGAGCAAACAGTTTTGAGGGTTTTGAGAATACAAACCCTAGAGAACAACTCAGTTGATCCGGATTTTATGAGCAGAACGAAATGAATACAGATTATTAACAGGTGCTTAACGCAAAATAACAGAGATACAGTAAAACTGGTTTTCTATTCAATAACGAAATAAGCTGAAAACTGTAAAATGCAGCAGAAACAAGCTTGCTGGAATGGTGGCAGCTTATCTCTAAGAAGAGATGTGACGACAATGCTCATTCACAAGAAGATGATTACAACGAGGCTGTGAAGGCCTTTTTACAATAAGCAGGAATGTCAAAAACCCTAGACATCCAAAAACCTAACCCTAGGAGATGAAGCGCCAAAAGTCATGTGGGCCCCGTTTGGGTAAGTTAGTACATCAACTTCCCGGGGTCGTAACTTTTGCATACGATCTCCATTTTAGGCGTATGATAGCCCGTTGGAAAGGTATCATCGAGGAGATTCATTTTAGGCGCAACATCGAAGGAACTTCCATATTGCAAACCTGTTTTTCCCAAAAAACATCGTTTAGGGCCTCAAAACGACGGCTCTAGAAGTGAAAACTGCTAAAAATAGTAAATTACCAAAATTGCCAGAAAACTGTTTTGAGCCAGTTGGAAAAGGTGGGTGGCCACTGATATCCATCTGGATCATTAGTGGTGAAAGATTCCACTCACCTTGTTCCAAGCTTGGTCTCGGGGATGAAATACTCCACCCACACCATTCTACAGTATTCACAGGTACCATCATCCATTCAGGAGAGTAGCAGGTTGTACCCTTGAGGGTTTTCCAGCAAGGGGCGCACCATTCCTTGGAGAGGAGTTCGATCCAGGTTATTGACAGGGCTTATTGACATTCTAGCACCTGGGTATTTCTTGCAGGGCCTTGTTCATCAGATCTGGAGTGTTTTGAGAGGGTTACTCTTGCTATATTATTATCTGGAGCTTTGGCACGTTTTTGAGAGAAGGAGGGCGCAACTGTGATTCAGATCTGTCCAGTTTGGAGGGGTTACACCTCAGATCTGACCCTGAGACTTCTCCTAGTAGCTTGTGGTGGCCCGATCTATCTTTCGAGAGAATTTAAGGGTATTTGGAGGCCTCCTTCATCATGGCCGAAATATTGAGCTTGACAGTCTTCAGGAGGGCGCAGTCTTGATTGAGGATTCAACAGTTTGGAGGAGTAGATCTTGGCATCTTGACTTGGGACTTCAGGGAGGGCTTCTACTTGCCCCGATCTATCTTTCTGAGGAGTTTGGTGCTATTTGGAGACTTCCTTTGGCTGGGCTGAAATATTGGTCTTTTTAGCTTTGCAACATGATGTGCCATCAGCCAGGGGGGTTTGGACTTGATCCTGGTTCTTCTTGTATTGATCTTCATTGTATATCCAGCCTTTGGAGGCTTGCATATTCTTACCAGGAGCATTTTGTAGCAGCTCATATCTTATCTATTGGAGCCATTTGATGTTATTCCAGATCTGCATCCTCTTGGTATCAGGTTCTTGCTTTTCATAATAATAAAGGTCAGATCTATGCTGTTTGGTTCCATATCTTGTGTACTGGACCACTGGTTATATCTTGTGTTTCCATTCAGTATATCTTCAGATTTGTGCTTAATAACTGAATATAAACCCTAATGCTGAAACTCAGAGGCCAACCTGCAAACACACACATACAAACAAGTAAATCAGTGGTTAGTTAGTGTTCCAAGCGAAAAAATTGGCTTGGGAACATTACATGACCCATCTCTCCTACCATCCGAGGCCGAATGAAGGAAGCTGAGTATAGTAGGGTGTCTCGAGGGGGAGCTAGTAGGTTGCCTGGATCGTCCGCTGCATTGCTGATTGGTGGAGGTAGTGCATCGGCGAGGTTTGGGAGATCTCCTGTGCCTCTTGGGAAGGGATCTGGTCTGGTCATGTCGCTGAACTCTTGTGGTATGAGGGAAGGTCTCACTGATTCACACTGATCTGGAGTACAAGGCTGCGCTGGTGTCGGTCTATCTCTTAGTGCCCCTTCCTGAGGGTAGAATCGTGAAGGAGGTGATCCATCGAATAGGGTTTGGTCTCGTAGGAGGTTGAAGAGTATGGGCTCAGAGCTTGAAGGCCTCATGTATGTATAAGGCTAAGCATCGTTGATCCGGATACATGAAGAATCCTGTGAGGGTTTGAGTCCACTTAAATAAGCAATGAAATCGCCCCCTGATCTCATAATAAATGGGGCAACGAAAGATGAACTACTCCTCAGTCTCGACCTCCTAAAGTTGGCATAGCTAATAGAGCCTCTCTGGTTTGTCAATCTGGTGGTCTGTCTCTACCCGAAGTCTATGAGAGCCCACTCTAAACTGGCCTAGAGGAATGTGAAGAGCATGTACCTAGTGGCGGAATGTATACTGTGGTTGGGCGATGAGTCCATCCCTAAGCTCCAAGAAATGCTCAGCATAAAAGGGCATCTTTGGGCCTAAACCACTAGGAGGGTTAACCCAAGTGATCTGGATAGAGGACCTATAAATGTCATCTCTGATAATCTTGTTCAACACATGTCTGGTCCGTAGGAGATGACCAGGTGCATCCAAGGAATACTAAAATGGAGGGAGGTGGTCAATCTGAATGACCACATACTCTAAAAGAACTGAAACCCCTACGAACCAACTTTGAGCCCGACCCAATGGACTAGAGAGGGCAATGGTCTTCAAAGAGCAATACGCCAAGTACGGGTACATGTTTCGCCCCTTTGCTGAGTCATCTAAGCCCTGGATGCAATGCAGAAAAGAGACCAGTCCGAACACTGGCTCGAAGATAGAAGATTTATCACAATAAGTGGCTAAGAAATTATTAATTCAATGCATCAAGAGAGAACACAATATTGACAAGAGTGAAAGTTTGACGCAAACACAACACCTTTTTATTAAAGGCTTGCCAAAGGGTTGATTGCGCCACAATAGACAAGTCCAAAACCAGTACAATTATGTATTCACACAAAGAAAGAGTAGCTAGTCTAAGAAGAATGATAAGAGAGAGAATAATGAATGTTGCTGTTGCAAAAATCCCATCATAAACATGTGACCAAGCCTCCAATATATAGTGAATGAGGGTGCACCTTTCCATAAGAAACCATGGGCACATGAGAGAGGGAGTAGGAATGGGGAAAACACATGAGTGAGGTAAGTAGGAGTGAAGAAGAGTAAACAATGTGCATGGGAGGATAAACACGAGTTAATGCGCGTGTGTGAGGGAGATAGGGAGTTAATATATGTGAAGGTTGAGTTATGAAAGGGAGGAAGGCATGTTGAGTGAAGAGAAGTGAGGAATACGCCCTAAATTTTAGGAATTTAGCATTTGAGAGATAATTAGAAGGGTTTTTAACAAGATTTTTTCATGGAAAGTGAGTTAATGACGAGTGTGAGGAAATTAGTGAGTGATTTAAGCCTTGATTGGCTCAATCAGGTCCATGAGAACGCCACCTCATCCACACACCCTCTTTTTCTTTATTAATTCTCTTTTTAATGCTTTTACCTTGGAAAGTGCGCCCCTCATTAATTATGCCACCTAGTCGCCACATGTCACTGCATCACCGCCAAATGTTGGAATTTTTCCCTGCCACTTGTCACCTTTGGAGCTGACCACCCCTGCTATAAATAGAAACTAATAAAAATAGGGTCCAATTCCTAAAAAATAGGAAATTGTCAAAAATGTCTAGGATGGCTAGGAGAACACCCCCATGTGTCAAATGTCTAAAAATAGACATTGCTAAAAAGAGAATCTTGCCGCATGTCAATGATATCACACTCATCAGATTCGATTTTCCGTGAGGATTCCAAATATGCAATCATAATTGACATGCGAGCCTCGATGCTCCACCTACTAAAAATAGAAAATGTTGGCAAGTCATCCTGGAAAAGGTCCAAAAGACTTAGAATGTTTCAAGGATCAATACTGTACGCTTAGAATCATGATCTAAGGCCTAGAGCTCAACCTGCTAAAAATAGAAAGTGCTTGCATGATCCCCGAAAAAATGCCATCAGGCCCAGTATCATGCAAGGACCAACCTTGTATGCTCAAAACTGTCAAATGAGTCTCTTGTCACTGTCTCCTAAAAAGTAGGGTTACCTGCTATATATAGAAATCTCTCTCAAATCCTGTGAAACTTTGCTAACTCTATCCTTCAAGCAAAAACAACCATAACACCAATCTTGTACCTGTCTTTGATGGGAATCAAACTTTGGCTCACACGGGTGCTAAACTCTGGGAAAATCTCTAAATGCCAGCGTAAATAGTGCATGCTAGCTTTTAACCCTCTGGATCTCCAAGGGAGAAAATCCAGGGTTTAACAATGGCGACTCAAGGGGACGGGATCACCCTGTGGGATGTCGAGAACCATATGAATCTTTGTGTCTATAGCTGAAACTGATGCTTTGTAAGAATTGAAAGAATGTACCAAATTGACCCCTGGAACTGTGTGGAAGAAGAAAAAGGCCCTGTAAGCTGACCTGTAAGATCCTGTAAGCCGACTTGCGATACCAAAGCCTATCCAATGGGAAATGGAGTCAAATCAGTATAAAACTCCCACTAAAAACTGAAACACAAGGGGTCTCATCCAAATCCGCTACCTGCTACCACCCTATATGTACACTCCTCCCTGCGGTAAATGCGCTGATGTCGACACAAAGGAAAGAGTCACTTAGTCAAATGTCAATATTGTAAACACCTGCCAAGTGCGAAGGAACACCACCAATAATGACGTGTCTTAAGGTACAAGCACAACCTGTCACTGTGAAAGATGTTCTAAAGTCGAACAATGACAAGGATCATCCAATCAAGGCCCAGTGATACTTAGCCTTGTTGAATGTGAGATAACCACTAATGAGGCTAACGGATATCAAGGCGCTCTACTTCTGGATCATCTGTAGATAATGTATCAGAGTCGATACAGGATGACCTATTGCAAAGAAGAGCAATGATGTCTCTCTTCCCTAAGTGCGAAGTGATAACTCAGAAAGATATAAGATGAACAAACCAGATACCATATCCCTATTGCTGGATGAGGGGGACGACTGACTCAAAGTAGAAGACTCAATGATAAGGAATGAAGAGACAAGACATAAGATGATTCAAGACTCTCCTAAGTCTCTTCAACTACCCATCCTAAAGGTTCAATGCTTTGGGAACATGAACAAACGGGACCCCATTCAGGATCATTCTAACGATAACACAAAGGCTCGACATATGAAAGATAAGACACTCATATTTTGACCCAGGAATAGCAATAGTGGAAGGCCACTATACTATGAAAGGAAACACATTACAAGACACGACCACAAACTGATATAGTTTGGCAAAAATCAACGACACTTAAGCAAAGGCTGGAAAGCAAATCACTGAAAGGAAAGACTCTGCAAAGGAAATGGTAAACTGCTGTCCTAAAAACCTAAAAATCAGCAAGAAGGAAAGACAACTACCCTTAAAACAAAAATTTTCACCTCAAAGCTGCCATGATCACATCGACATACTCGAAAGACCAATGTAGCCATGCGGCCAGGTGATCAATCCGACGGGAAAGATCGACAAAGTCAAACCTCCAGTGTAACCAATCGAAAAATCTCCTATGTTGGAAAGATGCCTTAATGTACTTGCCGGCGAAGGAATAATTGAAGGGTGTCGGTTGGAATTTGGGACATGGTACTTCAATTGTAATAAGCGTGAGTGCATGAGAGCCGAAACTCTTAGAATCTACCTGCTGAAATACCTCCAATTTCTTGAGGTCAACTGGGTCACGATGAACCCTAATATCCAAGAACTGATTAATCATAGGATCTTGAAGAACAACCTTTGGATGCGAGATCATAGGCAAAATGTAAGGGATATCATCCTTTGGTTGAACCAAAAGTGGCTCCTCCTACTGTAATGGTATCTGATCAAGTTGTTCCTGGACCACTACTAGGATGTGCGTGGATGAAATCTCCTGTTGATCCATTTCTACTTGATTAACCTGTGGTTCCTCCTCCTGAAATTTTTCATCATCACTAATGGGAGGAACCAATGAACACTCTTGAGTATTCAAATCTTCACCTTCATCTCCATGGAACTTCACATATGGCTCAAGTGGTGCAACTACTAGTTCCTGATCATCTAAGCATGAGGGACCATCATTATGCTCATCTTCGGGAACCTGACATAGTGCAAGTTGTGGTTCATCTTTAGTAACAAGGACTTCCTGCATTGCTTTAACAATCGATAGTTGAAAGTCATGGATCAGAATGAGGCTGTAGGCTGCAATAAATTGTCTTTCTAACTTAATAGCGGTAGCTTGGGCCGCCTCCAGATTTTGAAGTTACCTACACCTGAAAAAAATACCAAAAATTCCATCAAATGCCTCGAGATAAAAAATCAAAGCATAAGCAACATTAGGCCTTATAATATTAGGGATTTTATAATAAGTCTTAGAAAAACGAGGGTTACGAGGAGTGTGTGGGTGTGAGCGGGAGGGTTTTTTTTTTTTTTTGTTCTAAATAATTAAACAATTTTTTTTTTTTTTTTTTGTGTGTTTGGTTCTAAATAATTAAACAATTTTTAAATATATATTTTTTTCAATTGAATCTAAATATCAAATGGCCAATGGCGGCTGTGGTCAAAGACCCGAACTTCCACGAACTTCTATGAACAAATTTAGTGGCCAAGGGCCTATTGTGGTCAATGACCTGGAATCAAAGAAACTTTGATTGATAATGTGTGGCCAATGGCCTGGATCAACAACAATGCTCTGATACCAAATGAGACGAACAAAGTTCGCTCACACAAGAATTATCCAAAATACTTGGAATATAACATAATAATCCATGTAGGAATAATGTATAAAATATGAATAGATAAGATAATATGAGATGAGATACAATTGAGAATGAGGGCTCGTTTATATACCCACGCAGGGGTGCCCTTAACCAATAGTCATGTCCTTTGAGACATGTCCTTTCATTATTAATAGTTATTATTAATTCATTAATTATTATGTTATGAATATCTATTTATATGTATATTTTATGTTCATAACATAAAATCAGTGACAGTCTTATCCCCGTTGTTTTTAATATTATCAAAAACATTAATTAAGGAAAAGTTGCCCTATTTATCCACCCATCTTTGAGTGAACTTCTCTTGGAACGAATCCCATCCATCAATGGAGGCATCCGGAAGGGACTTGTACCATTTTCGTGCCTCCCCCTCAAGGGTTGATACAAACATCCTCATGTTCCACACCAAAATCCTCCACCACTGTTAAAAATCAGCCAAGTGATCCTCTGTCGATACTCCAAACTTCCCTATGAACCGAGGTAATCATTTAAGAGAGTCACTTGCAGAGAAGTCATGACGATAATCTGGGAATGCAACAAAACTTAGTGGGTCAAAAGCAGAGAATCTCCACCTTACTGGTGGCCTCACAGTTGCGGCCATATTGTTAATCCAAGATAGAAGCAAGCATAGCTGCTACCCTAATACAAGATTTAGATGAAAATAAAACCAAAGATGAAGGTGTCAAGGTTACACTCACCATAGTGCTCGTCGAAAAGAACTTACCAAAGAACTCAATATGCTTACCAACTTCGAGAGGACCTCTTGGTGAAATGATAGTCTTGTTCTGGGAAAGATGTTAGAGTTTGCTCAAGCTCAAAACTAGGCCTTGTGAGAGAATCGAAACCGAAAGATCTTCTTGTGTAAGTTCCCCTGTGGAATCGTTCTTGTATCATGTGGAGCTGCCAGGTGAGCTAAAAGAAAGTTTAGCAATCAAAATAAAAACTCACCAATGTCATTGTTACTAAGGCTTGCGTTCCCCGACAACGACACCAATTTGTTAGCACACTTTTTCACCCTCCAATCAGATCTGATAATTAAGAAATCAGCGATGGAAAAGTGGCTAATTCAAGGAGAGAATGCCCTAAATTGTCACAAGTAAGCCTCCTCTCTGTTTGGGTTGGTGTGTGCCAACTTCAGGGGCGAGTCTCTAGGTACCGGGATGCTGATCTTGGATCTGATTTTCTGCAATAAAAACACAAAAAACATCAGCAAATTTGCCTTGGATTGCGTGTAAACACTCCGCCAAGGCGTTAGGAAAGGATAGTAAGCTTTTTCTCTGAAGGATCCTGTAGGGTTAGCATGAGAAAGATGAAAGAAAGGAAGAGAAAACCACTTAAAAGATAGAAGATTTATCACAATAAATGTCTAAGAAACTATTAATTCAATGCATAAAGAGAGAACACAATACTGACAAGAGTGAATGTTCGATGCAAACACAACACTTCTTTATTAAAGGCTTGCAAAAGGGTTGATTGCACCACAATAGACAAGTCCAAAACCAGAACAATGATGTCTTCACACAAAGAAAGAGTAGCTAGTCTAAGAAGAATGATGAGAGAGAGAGAGAGAGAGAGAGAGAGAGAGAGTAATGAATGCTGCTGCTGCAAAAAACCCAGCATAAACCTGTGACCAAGCCTCCGATATATAGTGAATGAGGGTGCACCTTTCCATAAGAAACCATGGACGCATGAGAGAGGGAGTAGGAATGGAGAAAACACATGAGTGAAGTAAGTAGGATTGAAGAAGTGTAAACAATGCGCATGGGAGGATAAACACATGAGTTAATGCACATGTGTGAGGGAGATGGGGAGTTAACATATGTGAAGGTTGAGTTATGAAAGGGAGGAAGGCGTGTTAAGTGAAGAGAAGTGAGGAATACACCCTAAATTTTAGGAATTTAGCATTTAAGAGATAATTAGAAGGTTTTTAAATAGGATTTTTGCATAGAAAGTGAGTTAATGACGAATGAGAGGAAATTAGTGAGTGATTTAAGCCTTGATTGGCTCAATCACGTCCATGAGACCGCAACCTCATCCACACGCCCTCTTCTACTTTATTAATTCTCTTTTTAATGCTTTTACCTTGGAAAGTGTGCCCCTCATTAATTATGCCACCTCGCTGCCATATGTCATTGCATCACCACCAAATGTTGGAATCTGACCCTGCCACTTGTCACCTCTGGAGCCCACCACCATGCTATAAATAGAAACTACTAAAAATTGGGTCTGGTTCCTTAAAAATAGGAAATTATAAAAAACATATAGGATGACTAAGAGAACACCGCCATGTGTCAAATGTCTAAAAATAGACACTGCTAAAAATAGAATCCTGTTGCATGTCAATGATATCATACTCATCAGATTCATTTTCCGTGAGGATTCCAAATACACAATCAAAATTGACATGTGAGCCTCGATGCTCCACCTGCTAAAAATAGAAAATGCTGACAAGTCATCTTGGAAAAGGTCCAAAAGACTCAGAATGTCTCAAGGATCAATATTGTAGGCTTAGAATCATGATTTGAGGCTTGGAGCTCAACCTGCTAAAAATAGGAAGTACTTGCATGATACTCAGATAAATGCCATCGAGTTCAGTATCATGCAAGGACCAATCCTGTATGCTCAAAACAGTGAAATGAGTCTCTTGTCACTGTCTCCTAAAAAGTAGGGTCACCTGCTATATATAGAAATCTCTCTGAAATCCTGTGAAACTGTGCTAACTCTATCCCTAAAGAAAAAACAACCATAACACCAATTGTGCACCTGTCTCTGATGGGAATCAACCTCTGTCTCACACAAGTGCTATGTTGAGATTTGGATACCTTGGAAAGTGGTCCCCATGTGCTTATGAGTCTCTAAGCACAAAGGGGGAAGACTTTTACCCTCATACTTTACTTTATGATTCTAATTTCACTTTGACTTAGGAGTTTTAAGTCAAAAGTGA
>ML831174.1:84968-95464 GCA_009831015.1 Picea engelmannii
AGGGGTCAAAAGATGAGAAGTGTAGCTGAAATGCCCATGCAATAATGATGAGAGAGCACCTAGGAGAGGTGCACCTTAGAAAACTGTGCCATGTAACTACCTCAACCAACCAACAAATAATAAAATCTCCATGTGAAGTGCACCCTAGGAAGAAGTGCCAAATGTGGTTAGACAATAGACCTCATTAATGCTCATGCCAAAGCATGTGTTGTTTTCAAATACCATCAACTGATTCCCCAAACCATGTGCACAAGTGGATGACGCGTTAGAAAAGTGTGCCAACCTCTCCAACAATAAAATAATAACCATGCATGCCTTCCTTGATAACTGCGCCCAAGAGAGGAGTGCTTCATCAAAACCCTAAATCTCCTCCAACTAAACCCCTCCAAGTGTGAACAATTACCAAATGAAGTAGGGCGCTCAATCTATTAACCTAAATCTAGATATAAATGAATTAAATTAACCATTGAGTGATTAAATCAACCTCAACATGTGTGCACAAAGGTTAATGCTCAAATGAAACCATAGTCCAACCTCCCAATAGTCATCAACTGATTAAATCGAGATGAACTTGTGTGCCAAAAAGGGGGTTCGCTCCAACAAGTGTTGCACTATGCAAATAAGTTATATCCCCTAGCAAAGTCCCACCATGATAACAACACAATGATAAAATAGAAGCTCCACCTAGGTTTGAACCTAGGATGCACCACCAAAGGACTATAACATGATAAATGCCTCATCAAACCTTAGGAAAGGCTTGATCATTAAAGATGTATGTAATACCCCCCCACTCTAACTCAAACTTAAGATAAAGTACATTGATGAGGGTACTAACATCATCAAACACATTTCTACCTAGCCGACACCTAGCAAATGTTACAATACCAAGTCATATCATCTAGGGAAATCCCACCAAGGCAAAGTGCACTACCACAACAAACATCATCTAGCTGTTGGGAATTGGGCCACAACCTGGCTTGCACACCGAAGTTAATAACCAGAGAAAAAAATAAGATATAACAATCACATACAGCACACACAAAGACAAACAAAAATGGGGGGCAATGGTAATCTTTATATTGCTCAACCAGTGGAGAAATGGTTTACAAATCCCATTGAAGCACTTCACGGGCTTCTGCATTTAAACAAAAAATACTCAAGCATTTTCCATGTTGATTTTTCTAGCTTCAGACAGGGATTCTCACATGGCCCTAGGTGTTGGGCATGTGGGAATCGTCGTGGGCACCACATCACACTTTCGGTCTGGAGAAAACCCCCTTGGATTTGAGTGGGGGTTTCATGGGTTTGATGATGGGCTTTGTGGGCTTGTGTTGGGGCTTCATACCCACAAGGAAAGCCTAATTTGATGTTGACTTGTGGAGGGGCTTCTATGGTGACCCCTAAGGATTGTATATATAGGAGAGAAGTCATTGTGACGTAATTATCACATAGAAGAATGGAGTTAGCATAAAGTGAGTCTACACTTGTGCTAGGAGGTTTGGTGATCTCAACAAAGGGAAAGTGTGTAAGGTGGCGAATCTGGCCTTGATGAAGCGCATATGTACGCGGGTTGAAGAAGGTCGAACGTGTGGAACGAATTTTTCGTACTATATGCGGTTTGTAGGAGGATGAAGCGCATATGTACGCGGGTTGCAGAAGGACGAATCATGTATAGGGTATACGTGGATTGCAGTGGAGCAAACCAGGTATATATGCAGGTTGCCAATAAGGTGAATCACATATTTGATTTTCTGGGTAGGTACAGATCCGTACAGGTCGACAAGTGATGTCAGCAGGCCGTACAGGTGGTTTACAACAGATTCGTGGGCAGAGGAGATTTCCAGAATATTGTTGAGGTTTGGTTTTCTGATTTGTATGGTTATTGGAGGACAAGGTTGTCCTCATATTTGATGACATTGCATTGGTTGAGAGGATTGGTTTTGTCCTCAGTCTTGGTGACATTGAGAGGACTAGTTTTGTCCTCAGATTTGAAGGATTGGATAAAGGCACAAAACATAATTATTGTGTCTCTTGTGCATTGATGATTCATCTCTGATCTTGTTTTTTTAGCTGCATATGTTTTCAATAAATAATTTCAGTGTAAAGTTGTTCAGTGATAGTTAGATCACTAGGAAGCAATTTTCAATTCTGAAATTAGTCACATAGAGTTCCATGTGAAAATTGACATGGGATCAAATCTTGGGATTTGAAGAGAAGAGGATCATCTTAAGACATAATTTTGGCTACAACACTGGAAGAGTGTTGTTCTTGTTTTGGTCTTTGTTCTTGTTCTGGGCAGGTTAAGATGGTGAGCACATTAAAACTTGAGGACAGATTGGAGGGGGGAACCAACTTCCGAGCTTGGAAGGCAAGGGTTCTTCACTTGTTGGAAGAAAATGATCTCAAGGAGTATGTTGAGAGTGTGGTCACAGATCCTACCGATCCATAGGAGTTGACAACACACAAGAAGAAAGAAGTGAAGGGGAAACGGGTATTGCTAGAATCTGTGAAGGATCACTTGATCCCCCACATTGCTGAGAAGACTACTACCAAGAATATGTATGATGCCTTGGTGGGTCTCTACCAAAATAAGAATACAAGAAGGATGATACACTTAAAGCACCAGTTGCAGATTATTAGGATGACCAGTGAAGACACAGTGGTCAACTATCTTACGAAGATTACTCAGATTTGAGATCAACTTGCATCCATTGGTGAGATAGTGAAGGATGCTGAGTTGGTGAATGTGGCCTTGAGAGGTCTTCCCAGGTCTTGGGAACCATTTGTGCAGGGGATATGTGCATGAGAGACATTGCCCACTTTTGATAGGATATGGACTGAGAACGAGGCCCTTGTCGCCCACACTAAGAGGCGCAAAAGAGGTTCTCCAGACAGAAGAGTTCCACTAGGAAGAAGAGCTTCTCCCAGAAGAGAAGCATCCCCAAAGCCGAGACGAAAGAAAGATCTTAGCAAGATCAGATGCTTTGAGTGTCATGACTTTGGCCACTATGCTTCACAATGTCCACTCCGGAGGGGAAGAGGAAGAAGGCAACATGCATCAACAACAGAGGTTGATGATGTTGCAGATAGGTTCTAGAGGGAGATCTTGTTGGTCTCCGACCTTTCATGTACAGTCTCTAACAAGGAGACTTGGTTGGTGGACAATGGAGCATCTTTCCATATGACAGGTGCACGAGAGTTGTTTGACACTCTCACAGAGACTGGCTCAGACTTATGTGTGGTGCTTGGTACGGGAGTCGAGCATTCAGTACAAGGATCCGGTACAGTATCGTTTCGATTGGACTCAGGAGAGATACTGAGGGTGTCGAATGTGTTGTGGGTGCTAGAACTCAGGCGGAGTGTCCTCTCAATCTTAGAGATTGAGAGGAAGGGCTATCATGTATTGTTTCAAGATTGACAGGTATTGCTTGTGCCCAGATGGTCTAGCTTTAGATCAACAATGGTTCTTGGAGTTAGAGAGGGAAACCTATATAGGATGAGGGGCCAACCTATGGGTGCTATGGCCAGTAGGAGCAGAGAGATAGAGGAGGAGGAACAGGTAGCTGCATGAGTAGTGAGGCAAGTGGCCTCACCAGCAGTGCCGACTCAGAGGGAGCTAGAGTTTAGAGGGAGTTATCCCTCATGATCTAGGAGGGAGGAGCAACCTCCTAGGACTATGCATAGGACAATGGACAGGGAGCAGACAACCCCAGAGGTTGTGCAGACTCAAAGGGAGTCAAGTCTCAGAAGGAGCATGCGGTCTCAGAGTGTGCCTGATCTCAGGGAGAGTTAGTTGGCTCAGAGGGAGAGATGGTCATCCAAAGGGAGTTCCCCGTCAGGTTTAGATGGGAAAGAGACATCTTCCAGGACTGGCAGACAGGTTTCATGGGTTGAGGAGGTCAAACAGGAGATGCAGGAGCAGGAGGTTTCTGAGAGCTGTGTACCTTCCATGGAGGATCCAGTTGACTCAGCAGGCTTTGCATCAGTGATAGAGGAGACAACCAGTCATGAGATAGGATTGGCTTCTGTCACAGAGGGAGTAGCCAGTGAGATAGAGCTTCAGGGCATACAATGACTTCCTGAGTTTGCGAACAAATCTCCCTTTGCGATCCTAAACTACTCTTGATTGTTCCATGTACACATCTATGCTAATGATGATTTGTGGGTAGTAGGATCCCACAATTTGCATCCCTTAACTCCATCACGATAACCAACAAAGATGCACTTCCTTGACCGAATCTAGCCAAGCCATCCAAGTGAGCCTTCACCTCTCACCCCCAGGCTAATTTCAATGCTTCATTACATGTAATACATGGGCTCTAAAACCACGACCTACCAGAAACATGTGCTCGAAAAACCACGACTCTTGACCTAACTTCCCCCCATGACCAAAACTGGCCAAACTTCCCCCCATGACCAAAACCGGCCAAACGTCCCTCAAAGATAGAGTATCTGGAAATACCACATGCTCCCATCTATCACCTAGGTTGTCTAGACTTTACTGGTGACATTTAAAAAACACGGGGTACACATGCCTAACCAGATATTACAACTGTATGCCCATTTACACATAAAAAATTCCACCTCGAACTTTTGAATTAGAAACCTCCCACCGTTCTGTGGACCGAATGCTAGCCTCCATTGCTTCGACTTCGCTTCCATGCTTGACTTGCCACCATCACAACCAAATCTGCCTCCTTCGACAACTCTATCTCATTTAGGCATTTCGTAAAACACTTTACATTCATCTTCCAAGTTCTGCACTTGGCATACATATCCATAAGCCTTGGCACCACTATGGCTCACGAAACCAACGAGGTCGTCTGCTGTCAAGTATCTCACTTTCCTGTTGCTCATTCCATAAGAATATCCGGTAGACCCTCGACGATCTCGTCCTCCATGGATTCGCAACCAAAACAGACCACTAGCAGGGCCCTCAAGTTCGCTTTGCCTCTAGAAGACTCCTCAACATGTCCATCAGACCTTCTATGAGTCCATCCACCATGGAAATATGCCACGGTATCCGTTCATCAATCGTCAACTTCTCAAACCCCCACTCAACAAATCAAACCCCCGCAAGGCAGGCTTCACTTCTGCAGGCTCACACCCCCAATCTTCCACAAGAATTCGTAGCCACAACCCATACATTAACTTAAAATTCTGTATTTTATTCAGATTCTACAACTATCATATGAGCTTGATAGCCAAAAGTTTGAACTCAATTACTCATTTACCAAAGCTGAATGTATATAACAACTACAGGTAATACAAGCACAAACATGTGTATATTGATGCAGGAGTTTTGATCCTTGTCCTCTATTCCTCTCTCATCGTTGAATCTTCATTGTAGCAGTTACTCAGTTGTTGGATCCACAACCAGTCCATCTGACGATCAATAACACACGCCCTGTCGCGCCTTCAGCCTGGCTCGATCAGGTGGCAAGAGCGAGTCCCACTCCTCCCTGCGCACATGATAGATGACTTTTCCCTTGCACCAGAATCCTTCCACATGCCCGTTGACATTGGCATGCATCTGGGGGACCTCTGTCCTTCAACTTTGTCGATCCTTGGCTCTGGATTTGACCACTGCGGGCTCCTCACAAACATAGCTACAAACCCTCGTTGCAATCAGTTTGCATTCCACCAACAAACAACAAATCGAATGATCATAACCCTGAAAATGATCTGGTTCTGAGCGGTCTTCTTCTCCCTCTGCGTGCGCGAACCAGTGGACCTCAGCTCTGATACCATTTGTTGGGAATCGGGCCACAACCTGGCCTACACATCAAAGTTAATAACCAGAGAAAAAAACAATATATAACAATCACATACAACACACACAAATATGAATAGAAATGGGGGGCAATGGTAATCTTTATATTGCTCAACCAATGGAGAAATGGTTTACAAATCCTATTGAAGCACCCCATGGGCTTCTACATTTAAACAAAAAACACTCAAGTGTTTTCCAGGCATGTGGAAGGCCAAACGCTTGAGGAACTAACCACGAATGTAATTGCAAGGGTATGTGTTGTCACAACCCAACACTAACCACATCAACATCATAAGGGAAGGGGACAATAGAAATGCGAAGCCATCCAATCATCAAGTATGTCCCCACCACACATCCAACACAAGAGGACCATGTAGAACACCCCTTCCAGTGACAAAAATAATACGTCACCATTTAAAATTCACTAGGAAGCTCCAACAACAGCATGAAACATCTACCTCCTAACACCATCATCTAACCCCTTGGGGGCCTAGAACCATCATCCATGAGAAAGATGTAGCACATTCAAGATAAATAGGTATACCAAAACCACACCATAATGAGATAACATTCTCCATAACCATCAAATATGTAACCAAGGGGTGATCAACAAGGCAAGCACATGTGACAAGACCACTAAACCAACTAGCATAATCATCCAAGCAAGGAGATGTGAAACTCCCCCAACCAAAGACCTCCATCAAATGATCCAATTCCATGAAGAGAAAGGGATCCATGAAGATGTATCCCCCCCAAGTCGATCCAAAGCTCAAAAGGTATCAACAACAAATCCCACCAATGTGATGAAAATCACAAAGTAGAACCTCATACAATATGAGGTGTAACACTGTCAAGAGTGATTAAAAGATTGGATTTACCTAACCTCATAAAAAAAAACATACTTGCATCGTAGCTTCCAAATGGTAAAAATGCAAGTGATTTTAGGCAAATCCCAACTCCATGTGAAGGGATAAAATATGATGTATCGGGAGTTGCCAAGCAACAATGCTTTTTTAATGAATCTATCTGTGAAACAAAATTGAGTGCCAATCTTCAACATAATTACAACAACTTCTAGCAAACTTGTAGTCCCATAAGATGTGCTTCACTATCTCTAGTTGGTTGCAAACTAGGCAAAGGTCATCCGTTAGCTCGCTTTTAGATAGGTGGGCTTTAGATGGCAAACTTTGGTAGACAACAAGCCAAGCGAAAACCTAGAGTTTATAACTGAGGCAGAGCAACCAAACTCTATGCAGCCATCAAATCCACTAGTGCTTTGAATCAAAAGAAATCCAAGACATAAGAGAGAGCTTCATTCAAGGATTAACCCCATACTCAGGCTACTAAAGCTGTTCTTGGACACAAAACTGCCTAAGTGGAAGGCTTGTCTTTCAAGGGATTGCATAGCCACAACATTGTAGGATTTAAGTTGCAGCTTGGGCCTTGGATCCCTTAGCTGCTGCTTTGCCCAAGAAGTGCACTTAATTCGTTGTTAATTGGCTCAATATGAATCTTCATTCGATAGGTTATGTGTAATGTTCCCAAGCCAAGGTCCAAGAACATTTCGTTTTTCATGATTTTTAACTGTTTTCTGGTTGTCGCATTTCGTCAAACACTTTGCTGGTTTGGTCTTTTAGGTTGCACTAGGGTGTAATATGATTATTTATATGTGTGTTTGCAACAATAATCAAGAAGATATATCAATGGAACATACCTCAACAAGATGCAGAATCAACAACACAAGAGATAACTCAAAATACCTCGGATCTGATATTATTCGTAATAGAAGACCCTGATACAATATAGCTAAGAGATCATAACAAAATGAGGATAATCCTCAATCAAGATCAAGAAGAGAAGATACATGCCTCCAAAGGCCACCTGGCTACAATAGGTGAATACAAGATGAGATCTGGGCCGTATGAAGTGCCAAACCCCACAACTGGATAAGTCATGCCCTGTTGGAGACTGAATACCCTCAACAATTCGTCCCTGCTGCTAAAGGCCTCCAAACACTCTGAAGAAGATGCCAAACTGTAGATCGACCCAATACCAAACCCCTAGTGAAGTCTCAGGATGAATAGTGAAGTTCTGACCCACCAAATACACAATTCCCTAATCTGGCTTGCACCCTCCTGGATGACTGAAGACCCAATAATTCGGCCTCTCTCCTAGAGACCTCCAATACTCCCAAAAAACCATTGAAATGATAGATCGGGGCACTGCTACCTCACTGGTGAAGTCTCAAGCGAAATAGTGAAGATCTGAGCTATCAAATGGTTGAAACCACTTTTTGAAGTGCGCCCCTCTCTTCTCCAACTCGCCCAGGCCCTAATAAATAAAATGGCAGATAAAACTCCTCCGGGATAAGCTAGAAATGATGCCCTATGGCATACGAATGAAACCCATAAGTCCCTTTCCTCCAAATCCTTCTCCTTTGCCCAGATCGAACTATCCTCCTCAAGGTGGTGCACCCTCCTGCTGGAAACCCCTGAAGCTGCGCCCTATCTCTCTCTGAACTAGTAACTGAAGTCAAATCCACTTGTAGCTTAAGTAGATCTGATGTAGAATGGTGAGGGAGGAATCTTTCACCTCCGTGACCAAGCTTGGACCAGGTTGGGTGGGATCTTTCACCACCGAGCTGATCTCTAGGGTTTGTTAAGTCAAACCCTCAAAACCCCCAAGTGCATGGGCTCACTAGCTAGAAGCCAGATATCAAAATGATAATCAACATGAATGAGAGAATATAGGCCCTTGCCTCTCTTTTATCCTTCCTGCTCACCTTGTCCCTCCAAAGTGACTTTTACTTTATTAATTATTAATTAATTAATTAATTAAATCACTTTAATTAATTAATTAACTATTTTACCTTTGGAAAGCACCTTATCTCTCCTTGTGGCTTCCTTGGCCAACTTCTCATCATCCTATCCTGTAGTGTTGTTCCTCCCAATTCCAATGAGCTATTACACTAAGAAGTTCCTCCAAGTATTATGCCCAATATGACCTCCTTAGTGAATTTAATTAATATATAGCCCAAAATAACTCAAAATCATGGAAATCGTCAGAATGCAACGAAACCAAAGCCAAGCTGTGCGAAATGGATCATAATGATGAAATAGGATGAGCGATGCAAGCCGGACCCCAAAATACCCCTCAATAGTCCTTGTACTCGCTATAATCTTCATCTGGCTACCCTGGTCATCATAACACTGTAATATAATGATGTCCCAAAGTGGGGACATTACAGTCCTCCCTTCTAGAAAATTGCTTGTCCTCAAGCAATAACTAAGTCAATCCCCATATAATACCTGGGTCCCATGTCCACCTGTGGGACACAAAGTAGGCTCCATCCAAAGCTGAACTATCATGCACTCTACCCCTTGGGTCCCATATCAAGACGTGAACTGCAATAGCCTGTGAGGCATAATCATGTAACATACCAACACCCTGAGTCTCCTGTCCATGACACATGGCCTCATCCCGGAATGAGTCCATCCTCCAAGTCCATATCAAGACCAACACGGTCTCCATCAACTACCCATGCTGTTGCCGTAGTGAGGTGTTGCAAGACCTCCATGAGACACCCTCAAGTGATGTGCTCTCCTCAACACTGAAGCTCACTGGAAAGTCAAAATGACTTTCCCTTGCAAGGGTCCACTCGCCTCTATCAGTCAGTGATATGCTCAACCCTGCAATCCCCGGGTCCCATGCTAGTCTCTACCAAGGATCACCACGTTGGCGCTGCACTACTCTGACCATGACTGTCTGCTCCCTGTATACATACTGGATCCCCCACTCCTGGATCCTCAAGCTGGAATACCTATGGCAACTGGACCTGTTGTCCAGAAGCTGCATCTGTAAAAGAATCTCTATGGAAGTAGTACCTGCCCAAACATCTCCATGCTCGATCATGATGATCAAAAGGGAGAAACTGTCTTGCTCCATAGGACAAGCCCCTGTAAGCCCACTCAAAACCAACCCAAAGGGAAGTATGTGGCTCTTTGGCGCAACCTGGGTCATCATAAAGTGAAACGACCTACTAACAAAATGAACTCTTGGATCCCATGGCAAACTTGGAAGTTTATCACTTCCAATCCCCGCTAATTGCTCATGTGTCACACTGATCACTGTCGGAATCCCTCCTTGCTCATCCTCATGAGAATCTGCATCCGTGTCGCCCTCTGAGATGTCTGCTATCCCCTAGCCTACGATGCTCACCATCACGCACAAAGTCTCAACTGTCTGTCTATGATGATCCACCCCTATCCTGCTGTATGTCGTAAAAGCACTCCTGTCAGGTGGTCTCGGCCTATCCACTCTCCATGTCCTCTGCCACTATCTATCTCTCCTCATGCTGTTGTCAATGATAAAAGTGTCGGGAAAGGTTAATAGAAACATCTGTGACTGACTGTAGGACTGGAAGGTATCATATGCTTTGGTCAATCCCAAGGATTCAACCAAAAGCTCGTCCATCGGTACTCATGGTACATACTCGCCTGTAATCATCACTAAATCCCAATCATCCTCACCCCTATGGCTGTTGCTGCTGTGAAGGTGATCCCCCAGTACTCTGTGCTGCTGCAAAGGAGAGATATCTCCATGCTCTACTAAGTGTGTCTCCTCCCTGCAATCTAATACATCCATCTGAATCTCACTGCACATCTCGGCATGTCTCTGTGAACTATCACTCACCACTGTATGCTCCTGCATACTCATGTAATCT
>ML831175.1:27211-42515 GCA_009831015.1 Picea engelmannii
AGGCACAAAATGTTCTACTGGTAGAAGAAATGAAAAATGATCTTCTAAGTGTGAATCAAATGTGTGACCAAGGTCATAAACTTACTTTCAATTCAAAAAAGTGTGAGATAAGAAAAGAAGGTTCAAGGAAATTGGTCGGTACAACTGCAAGAACTTCAAACAACATATATGTGTTAAGTGAAATTGGAAATGAAAAGTGTTGTCTAGGAAAGGAAGATGAATGTTGGCTATGGCATAGAATAATGGGTCACATGCATTTTTATAACCTTGTCAAAGTCAGCAAAAGAGATGTAGTCAGAGAAATGCCCCAAATCATGAAACCAACCAACACTTTATGCAAGCATTGTCAACAAGGAATGCAAACAAAGACCAGGTTCAAATCAAAGGAATATTCAACAACAAGACCACTAGAAATTGTGCACACTGATCTAGTTGGACCAACTACAACAAAGGGCTTAAAAGGTGAAAAATATTTTATGTTATTAGTTGATGATTATACAAGAATGATTGCAATTTGCTTTCTCAAGAACAAGTCAAAAGCTTTTGAAAACTTCAAGATCTACAAGGAAATGGTTGAAAATGAGATGGATTCAAGAATCAAATGTTTGATATTTGATAATGGAGGAGAGTTCACTTCAAATGAATTTATGGAATACTGTAGCAGTCATGGAATAAAAAGGAAATTCTACATTGCTAGGACACCTCAACGGAATGGAGTTGTTGAAAGAAAGAATAGGACAATACAAGAAATGGCTCGAACAATGCTAATGGATTCCAAATTGACAGATATATTTTGGACACAGGAAATGCATACAACAATTCACATTCAAAATAGAGTAATGCTTAGAAACAACACTGATAAAACTCCCTACGATCTATGGAAAGGAAGACCAGCAAATGTGAAGCGCTTCAGAGTTTTTGGAAGCAAATTCTACGTCAAAAGAGAAGATGGCAGAATGGGAAAATTTGACTCTCGTGTGGACAAAGGAATACTTGTTGGTTACTCAAGTACAAGGAAATCATACAAGTGTTACAATCTAAGATTGATCAAATTTGTGGAAATAATCAACGTAACAATTGATGAAACAGGCAGACCAGAATCAAAGGAAGAAGAAAATAAATCAATGGAACAAATTTTCGAAGAAGAAGATGAAAAAGAAGTAGAAGAGGAAGATGAAGTTGAAGAGAATCCAACAGAAGCAGAAGATCAAGTTCAGAAAGTATCTCCAAAGACACCTAGAAAACGAGTACAAAAGAATCATCCTTTAGATCAGATTATTGGAAACAAAGATGTAGGAGTTGAGACTAGAAGAAAAATCCATTCACCAGAACAAACACACCTAGCACTCTTATCTACAATTGAACCAAACTATTTTGAAGAAGCTAGTAAGGATGAATTTTGGAATAAGTCCATGGATGAAGAATTGGATCAAATAAAGAAAAATGACACTTGGGAATTGGTTCCAAGACCAAAGAATAAGAATGTGATCGACACAAAATGGGTTTTTAGGAATAAATTGAATGAAGATGGACATGTTACAAGGAACAAATCTAGATTGGTATGTAAAGGATATACACAAATTGAAGGAATTGACTTTGAAGATACATTTGCCCCAGTTGCCCAAATGGAAGCAATCCGTTTACTTTTAGATTATGCATGCTCCAAAAATGTTAAAGTATATCAGATGGATGTAAAATCATCTTTTCTGAATGGGGAACTTGAAGAAGAAGTCTACATTGAAAAACCAGAAGGATTTCAATTGTCAGAGAACACAGACTATGTATGTAAATTAAAGAAGGCCTTGTATGGTCTAAAAAAAGATCCCAGAGCATGGTACTCCAAATTGGATAAGTATCTGTAGTAGGAAGGGTTCAGAAAAGGAAGTGCAGACAACAACCTCTAGATCAAGGTAAGTGAAGGTAATATTTTATTAATTGAATTTTATGTTGATGATATTATTTTTGGTAGTGAAGATGACAGGTTAAGCCAGAAATTTGCAAAAGACATGTAGAATGAATTTGAAATGTCGTTACTTGGAGAACTATCCTTCTTTCTGGGACTTTAGATACGTCAAAGAAACCAAGGAATTTTTATTTCTCAAACCAAGTATATCAGAGAAATTCTAAAGAGGTTCGGAATGGAAGATTGCAAACCAGTTATCACTCCCATGCAAACCAGTTGTAAGTTGAGTAAAGATTATGACTCAAAGTCTACACATCAGAGGAAATGCAGGTCAATGATTGACAACCTACTATATGTGACAACATCTAGACCAGATGTAATGCAAGCACTTGGACAAGTGGCATGATTTCAAGCAATGCCAAAGGAATCACATGTATTAGCAGTAAAGAGGATTTTCAGATATCTCAAAGGAACAAAAGATTTTGGATTATGGTATCCAAAAGGAAAATATCTATCACTTATTACCTACACAGATGTAGATTGGGTAGGTTGTATTGATGACCGACGAAGCACCAGTGGAGCAGAGTTCTACTTAGGTGAGTGTTTGGTATCATGGCTAAGAAATAAACAATCATCAATATCTCTATCTACAGCTGAGGCAGAGTATATTGCAGCAACAACATGTTGTACACGGGTTCTTTGGATGAAACAAACTTTGACAGATATGCATCTTGAGTATGATCAGCCCATTCCAATACATTGTGATAATACAAGTGTCATCAGTATTTCAAAAAACCCGGTGATGCACTCCAAGATGAAGAACATTCCAATCAAGTATCACTTTCTACGGGAACATGTTGCAGAAAAGAACATCAGAGTTGAGTATGTGGGCACAAAAGAACAAGTGGAAGACATCTTTATAAAACCACTTCCACAGGAAGCCTTTGAATATCTTCGCCAAAGACTTGGAGTTATTTCTACTCCAAAATGAATTCTTTTTGAATGCTTTTTTATATGTCTTATATGTACACGAGGAAGTACCATAAGCGAACAATTCATTCAGAGGCAACATCCCCAAATGGAAAGATAGATTTTCCATTGATGAAAAAGGAGGAGAGATTTATCAGATGAAGAGGACGGAGGCATGGTTCCAAGGGGAGCATATTTATCAGATGCAGAGGACAGAGGCAAATTATCAGATACAGAGGATAGAGGCATGGTTCCATAGGGAGCATGAGTGATATGATTTCAGTATTGCATCAGAGTGTTGCCATCAATGCCAAAGGGGGAGATTGTTGATTAAGGTTGGTTGTCATTGATGTCAACCCTTGAAGAAATCCCCACAGCACAAAGGTTTGGGTAATGGACCCAATATTGTTTGATGTAAATATGACTCATTATTTTATTTTCATGGTTGATAAGAAGTAAATATGGATGAACTCCAAAGTGGTCCCCTTATGGTGAAATCCCTCACGAGAAGATGCTTTGTGGAGTAAGAGAACCCATGCTTAATTGTGGAATAATGATATGAATGACAATGGATTTTTCAGGTAAACTATCCTAGATGGATAGTTCTTGTCATTCCATTTCCGGTGGTATGTGGAACGTCACATAACTCCTCACGGTTAGAGAGTTATGGCCATGAGAAGTTGGAGACCCATGAGAGTTATGGCCATGAGTTTAGGTAATGGACCCAATTTTGTTTGATGGATAATGGTATGAGTTATGATATATTTTCAGATAATACTATTCTATATAGATATTACATGTCATTCCATTTCTGGTGGTATGTGGAATGTCACATAACTCCTCACGGTTTGAGAGTTATGGCCTTACGAATTTGGAGGACCCTCATATGTCATCTAGAAGACCCAAAAGGTCAAAGTAGTCAAAGGGGTTTAAGAGATTTTAAAAGGTAAATAATAAAGTGAATTAATGAGTGTATTATAATTCAAAGTGAATACAAAATAAATTATTTCAATAATAAATTTAATGGAGAAATTAGAAGTGGGTTAACCCTAAAATAAGGAAAGTGGGGTCAAGTGACCTAGAAGATGTTTTTAAGGAAGCTCCTTGGAGAGTATAAATAAGAGAAAAGGCTCTCTCATTTTAATCACACTTGAGTATATTTAATATCTATAGGTGTCTGAGGTAACCAAGGATATATAAGCTGAAATTATGAGGGAAGGTGAAGAAAAAAAGGCTGAAATGCAAGGAAGGATAAATTCTTTTGATGGTGCTTTCTAAGGTATGTTATTTACAGGTCATCTCACCATTTTCACTACAAATTTTTTTTATATAATGATTCAGACCGTGAAATTTCTATTCCATTGATAAAACATATCCATGTATATGTGGGAAAAAATCCATCTTGTGGGTCATTGCATTTTTGGAGTTACACTTCGTGGAAAATAGGGTTTGTGGCTAGTCCTGAAACTAGTCAAAAGAAGGTGTTTCGAGTAAAAACATCATAACTTTTTCATAAAAAATCAAAATTTAGTGAAACCAAATGTGTTGGTTAGGGTATAGTCTGTAGTATAATTTGTAACATTTTCAAATCAATTCAACAAATATTCTGTGCGGGACACTCTCTACAATGTTGCTCTCTAGAATAAGCTAGAATTCAACAAGGTATGCCATTTTTTCTATAAATCCTTTTCTGAGAGGTTCCCAGTAGTGACACCTAGAGGAATTGCCCAAAACACATTGAAGAACATTGTGTATCAGTTTTAGATATTTATACATTACAGGTACAAAGTTATGATTACTTAGGGTTGTTGACTAATCCAAAACTAGGCATGTGAGACTAAAGAAAAGTTTGATGAAAATGATAGTCTCTTGTTGTTGAAGTTAAGGAATTTTTGCAGGAATGTGATCATATACACTAGGTCTATTACAGAGCTACAAATAAGATTTGGATGATGAAATTGATGAGGGATTTTGGTTGAGGTACATATTGAGTACATGGTTGAGACAAGTAGTTGATGAGTTGGCACATACATGAGGTGTATAGTTGATGATGTTGGTACATATTGATGATTCATAGTTGATGAGTATTTGAAACATTATTGGTGCATACTTGGTACATGGTTGGATGCACTTTTTTATGGTACAAGTTGATTACAGGTTATTTGGTACAGGTTGGTGCATGGTTGACGCACTTGTTTATGGTACAGGTTGATTACAGGTTGAGGTATAGGTTGATGCATGGTTCAGATTTATTGGTATAGGTTTACAGTGATATATCTCATAGTGACAGGTTGATAGTGATTCCATCATTCTACTTCTACTTCAGGGTGGCAGGATGGGGCAAGGACAGGTGGTTGTAGCCACCTTCCAGTTGTAGCTGGAGAACATAGGGGGTTGTAGTCTCCTTCTGGTTGTAGCCACAGAATTGGGGAGTTGGAGCTTCCCTCAGATTGTATCCTGAGAAACTAGGGGGTTGGAGCCTCCTTCCAGTTGCAGCTAAAAAACAAAGGAAGTTGGTGCTTCCAATGAATGTAATTCTTCAAGACATATAAAAAAAAGAATTATGTGGTTTTCTCCCAATTTGGGTTTCCATCTAAAACACTGGTGTATTGTGTATGTGTATGTTTGTTCATTTGTTCATTACTTATTTACTTTTCAATTATTGGATGATAATGCTTCATTGATATAACACTTGGATTATATGGTTAAAAAGGATTAAATTGCTCTATTACTGATTCACCCCCCCTCTCAGTAATCCAACACATGTTTGATTTAATCATCATGATCTAAAGTGCATCAAGACAATCCCATTTTTGGTTTTATGGAGAATATGCATAGCTAGAAATTCTATTTTTTTTGAAGAAAATATGATGCCTACATTTGAGGAAGTTTCCTAGGTTGATAATTTACTTGCATATTATAAGGTTATTCCAAATGTTAAACCATAGAGAAATCTATTAGAGATACAAGTGAAAATGTTTAGCATGGGAATATTTTGATGGGATTTTCAAGGCCTAGATTCTATTTGTGGGATCGGCTTCATTCTATATCTTTTAGAGACATGCATAATTCAAGTCAAAGGTAATGTAGGAAGAGGAACAAGTAATCAAGGGGAATTTAAGGCCTTATTCTACTTACTTAAATCATCTTTGGATACAGGTATTGATAAGATTTAGGTCATGGGTGATTCATATATGGTCATTAATTGGATGAAAGGAATTCTCAAAGTATAAAATAATTCTCTCCTTCCACAAGCATATCAATTAAAAGAAATATCTAATCAGTTTGTTTGGGTAAGCTAAAATCATATAAAGAGAGAGAAAAACAAGATTGTGGATCAACTCTCTAAGGAATGACTTCATCTATTTGATATTTATGGTTCCTTCAAATAAGTACAAGATGGTCAAACAATGGTTTTACAATAGTTTTCATTTAATGATTTATGAACTCTTTTTAAACGTGTACTTTTTCAATACACAATTTTGTTAAAGTCTATTTTTTTATCTGATAGATTGTATATGTGATAATATGAGAGTTATGGGTGTTTATGGATCTTTAGGGAAATATTCTAAAGAGATCTATCTTTTGATGATATTTTTTGGACTGCTCCTAGAGAACTTGAGTTTTGTATTTTTGTTTATCTCAAACAAAAATATGTTTTATTTCTTGGAAGAAAAATGAAAAGGAACTTATATTTAATTGATGCAATTTTTAAATTACCTTTTATAATAATTTATTTTAATTAATTTAATCTAATTCACTTTGAATAAGACGCTAAAGGAGTTTAATAATTTAGTGATTCTTCTACATTATCATAATCATTTTATGATGTGATCAAATATAAGTTTTCCTTAATATATCCCCCCATCGCCACCCTCATATATATGAGGGTGGGGATGGAGGAGATATTAGGGAAAACTGAGTGGGAGTGCGGGGAGATATTAGGGAAAATTTATTAAGTTTTTTCCTATACATTCCCCCACCTATACGATAGTATGAGGGTGGGGGTGGGGGAATATATTTGGGAAAACTAGGAAACTTAATAATTTTTCCCCAATATCTCCCCCCACCTCTACAAGAGTATGAGGGTGGCAGTGGGGAGAGATATTAGGCAAAGATTTTTTCCCTAATATCTCCCCCCACCCCACATGATATATTAGGGAGGGGTTGGGGGAGAGATATTAGGGAACACTTATTAAGTTTTCCCTTATGCCTCCCCCCACTCCCATCAGAGACATTAGGGAAGACTTAAATTAAGTATTCCCTAATATATCCTCTCACCATCATATATACGTAGGGGTGGGGAGGAGATATTGGGGAAAACTTATTAAGTTTTCCCAATATATCACCCCACCACCACCCTCAAATATGAGGGTGAGGGTGGGGGTGGAGGGGGATATTATGGAAAACTTCATAAGATATGTTATATGTGGTTTATTATTTTAAAATATATGAATATGTTCACTAAACTTACCATAAAATTTATATATTTGTGGTTAGTATTTAAAATTACTTCAATAATATTTGTTAATATTCATAAATTTATGATATGTTAGTGCTTATGGCTAGCTAGAAACAAACTCATTTTCTATGAAGAAAATAAAATTCCCAAGAAAACTGCTAAAAATGCTCGCTCCTTACTCATAGAACATATGGGACTCTGGCTAAACCAAACATATCGACCTTTAGAACTAGATGAAATAAGATGGTACAAAAAGTTTCAAAAAAGTTCTTCCCTTCCTATTCCTAAAAATATGATTCCTCACACTCCTAAGTGGGATTTGAGACACTCTAAACAAGAATTCAGTAAATGGCTTCTTCAACAATAGTCCCATTATATTTTCTTCAATGACACTTCAAGAAACAATCTAGGAATTGCAAGTTCAGGGGGGATTTTAGGAAATCCTAGAGGAAACAGAGTAATCCAATTTGCTTGGGGGCTTGGGCATGCCTCCAATAATATGTTTGATTCTTATGCCTTGTGGAATGGTCTCCAACTAGAATACAAAGAAGGGGTTATACATCTAATCATACTTTGAAATTATGTGTTTGTCATCAAAGCGATTCTCAAGAAAACAAACATTGTCAGCACACAATTCATAGGTGTCATTTCTCGCATATCAATTCTCCTCTAGAAATTCGAAGAATGGAGGTCATATCATATCCTTTGATCTCACAACTCGGCAATAGATCAATTAGCCAAAAGGGGCACTTCATTGAGCGAAGGCATAATATAATTGGATGGGAATACAAGATATTACCCCCCTCCATAATCCTTATTGGTTTGTTATCCATAGGAGCATGTGGCTTTACATGACAACCATGCATCATGATTCAAGTCTTTTAGAATCTTATATCTATTATCTGGTAAATAAACCATTACTTTCAAATTCGTTCAACAAAGTTTATAACCAACAATGTTATCTGAAAATGGTTTCCTTTGTTCGATTCCATGTGGTCTAGTGCTAGTTCAAGATGCTTGTGCTGGGAGGAAGATCTTCGAAGGTGACCTTGCTTCAATCATCAGTCATCCATCATATGGATAACAAAAATGGAAATCTGGAAATTAAAACTATCGAGGATGAAGAAGTAAATCCACCTTTGGATGGAGCACAAAGGAACCTAGAGATAATGCCAAAACCACATTATGTTTTTTAAAAGTGCATTCCTTATGGGGAAATTTGTCAAGGAATATTACATTAAATGTTTAAGAAGTTTTGTAAGATACGTTTGTATAATTTCTGGTAAAGTCACCAAAGAAGGTCCAATAACTACTGGCCAAAAATTTGTACCAACTCTGTTGGAAAAATGTTATAGTTTTAGACCGACTTTTATTTGGTATAAAGATTCAATGCCTTTTACAAAAAAATATTCATAAATTTATGACAAGAATTTTCATTTCTTTCAAAATGTCAATGTGTTGTAAGAATAGAGAGAAGTGAATGGTTTATAGAAATAAACATTATAATTATGTTAGTTATTATTTTTATTATTCTTTTTTATAAAAAAAAATTAGATACTTTCATATATGAGAACAATAGCTTGGATGAAGTACATTCATACAAATATCTTGGAATCGACATTCATTACAAGCTCAATTGGAACTATAACATTGAGAAAAGTATAAATGGAGGGTGGAAAGCTTATTATAGGCTTGAAAACAAGTGTAAGCTAGCAGACCTTTGGATATGAGATAAGAAAAAACACATGTTTGATACTATTGTCACTCATGTTATCTTATATGGATGTCAAGTTAGGGGATTCAATATCTCTAGAGAAACCCATAGAAATATAGAGCATATCCAAAATAATTTCATCACATATAATCTCAAAATTAAAGGAAATATACCCTATCATATCCTCATCATAGACGTAATCCTTTACCCCATTGAGAGCATGGATGTGATTAGGTATTTAATGTACAAGAACAATATAAACAACATGGATGCCAAGAGGTTCCCAAAAATTGCTTCAAACTCCAGCCAAAACCACCAGTGACTCAAGTAGGATGGCATAAAGATGCAAAGTCTTGGCTAAATAATTGGAGGATACATGAGGATGCCATTCTAGAGAATATTGATATTATTAAAAATAATATTACATCTAAATTTAAGGAGAATCCATAGTGCAATAAATAATTCTAGGTTAAAAGGAAGTTAAGTTATTACAAGGAGGTGGTCAACCCTAATCTAGAAGATCAAAATTATCTGTTGGTTTTGACTAGCACAAAGAAGAAAATCAACATTGCTAAAATTTGAACCAACTCCCATGAGATTAATAGCAAAATTGGGCATTAGAAAATTCCCAAAACATTAAGGGATGAAAGAATCTATCATGTTTATGACACCAAGAGGGTTGAAGATGAAAATCACTTTCTTCTAGAGTGCCTTCTGTATACTCAAATTAGATCACAAATTCAAAATATGTGTCACAATGTTAACCTTCCTAACATCATAAGTCATCAAAACTATGGTGATTTTGGAATGCTTCCCTTAATGTTTTTCAAACACAAAAATAAAACTATAAATAAATATAAGTAATTTTTTACCTTCTTTAGAGTTAAATAGACCAATTTTGGTCTTAGTGAACAATATTCATTTATAAATAAATAAGCTAATTAAAATATTTTAAATACCTAATTTATTTTATAATGATTTTATGTTTTATTATATAAATACCTAATTTAATTTATAATGATTTTAAGTTTTATTGTATTATTTATATAGTAATGTTTTAAATCATAACATAAACAACATACAAAACATTAACATAGATATCTGTTAATAAAATTTTTAAAAAGATAATTTCATAAGAGAAAAAATCTATATAGAAATATGGCATGTCCCCAATAGTCATTCTCAAGTCAAACCTTGGCATCTCATGGAAATGTAGCACCACGGTGGTTCTCCCTTGACATCTTGACTCAACTAAGGATACTTCACCCAGATTACGCCACTTCACATAGAACATTCCCATACTGTTTTCTGGGCTATGGACAAATCACATATGTACTCTATGCAACTCAGTTGTATACTTAGACATTTGTTAACATTGTTTAATACTTCATCAATTTGACATACAATAGAAAACCTGTGAAACACAAGAGATAGATATGTAGAGAAGGAAACACCAATGGTGCCTAATACCTGGCTTCATTTTATTTATATTCTGAAATAGAAAGAAATATTTACAAAGAGGATGTTATTGTCCCAGTTACATAGAAGGTAAAAGTCTTACAAATCTGCCTCATACACCAAAACTATCTAGACTTGTAGTTCTATCACACCAAGACTTCCCCCTTATCGTTTCTCCTTGCCTCAGCATGAGGTACATCCCACTAATGCACCCAGCCTTAGAGCTTCATGTCTCTTTCCTTGACTTTTTTTTTAATTATTGTGCTTTTCTTCCATTCCATCATTGAATATTCCCAAGGATTGCATGATCCAGGTAGATATTGGTGGCCAACCACCTATTCCAATTGGCTCCTCTTGACAGTTTTTAGTTCAACACATTCTTCTATACTTCTTGGTAATTGTGGATTCTACAATTTCAGGGTTGTAGAATCCCTACACATATTCTAGGTGGATACTGGTGGCCTCCCACTTAATCCCACAGGCTTATATTGTATGTTTTCATGTCAGCACATCTTGTTGTACTTCCAGGGCCATTTCGGGGCCCTAAACAATGTTTTTTTGGCTAGCCATAGTCAAATCATAGACGTAATTGGATTCTGATAGAATAATGTGTAGTTCTTGAAAATACCTTTCCAACGGTCTATCACGTGCCTAAAACGGAGGTCGTATGCAAAGGTTACGACCTTGGGGAGTTGAGGTACCAAGTTACCCATAGGGGTCCACATAATGTTTGGTGTTTCATCTCCTAGGGTTAGGTTTTTTTATGTCTAGGGTTTTGACATTCATGAGTAATGTTAAAAATGTCTCTAGAGCCTCATTTTAATCATTCTACCCAGACAGATGTGCATAGTAGCCGCTTCTCTTCTTAGATATAGCTACTGCCATTTGAGCAAGTGTTTCAGTTCTGCAGTTTTACAGTTTTAGCCTATTGCATTTATTCAATAGAAGATATTGTTCACTGGATATATGTGTTTTTGTTCATATCTCTGTGTTTATTGTATTCAATTTTTTAATCAGTTCATTCTGCTCCTAAATCCATATCAGTGCATGTGATCGGTGGGTGTCCCTAGAGGCCCTACATCCTCCCCCACTAAATTTGTTTCTATCTTGAAAACTTTCATACCACTTGCGATCTGTAACAATATCTTTCAAACTCCTAAATACTGTCCTCATATTTATATAAGGACTCATACCTCTCCCAACTATTCTCTTCATCGGTTTTGTCCTTCTAATGGATGAAGTACTCATGCACTCGCTCTCTTCCCCATCCCAAGATGTGATGTGACAAAATCTTCTCTACCTCCAACTCTGGCTTATCTACAACCATGATCGATGCTATGAATGGCTCAACTCGAATTGGGACATTTGGGTCCCGATGGCATGATTTCAATTGGCTAATGTGGAAGAAAGATGAATGTGTCACATGTGGAACGATAACTCCAATTTGTAGGTGGCATTTCCAATCTTCTCAAGTACTATGAGCGGTCCCTCATACCTCCGCAGGAGAGATGTAGCCATCCCTTTTGGTGATGGGAACTGATCTCTAATTATCTTGAGTAAGACCAACTCTCCTACTTGGAATTATGTGTCACGCCTGCTCCAATATTCCCACTATTTTATTTTGTTTGTTGCGTTAGTCAAATGTGTGCAAGATATATCCAACCAATCCTTCCAACTCTTCACAAAACCCACAATTGATGGATCCATCCCATAATAGTCTTGTGTCACAAAATGAGGAGTTGTGGGTTGTTTTCCATTCGTCAACTCGAATGAACTCTATCCCTTCGTTGAATTCTTTTGCAGGTTGTAGCTGAACTGGACATCATCCAAGAAGTCCAGCCAATTCATCTAATTTTCCTATACATAGTGTTGTAAGTAGTCCTCTAGAAGTACGTTGGTTTGTTCTGTCTTCCCATCTTTTTGTGGATGTTAGGATGAACTCTTCAACAACTTCGCCCCCACAATATTGAACAATGCAGTCCAAAACTTACTCGTGAACCTTGCATCCATGTATGAAACAATGTTCAATGGAAGACCCTAATACTTCACTATGTGCTTGAAAAATAACTTCGCAACTTCTTCGGCGTTTCAAGGCATATTTGTCGTAACAAAGACATCATACTTGGAGAATCAATCCACCATGACCAAAATCTCGTTGTATCCATGCATCATCGAAATTTTTTTAATGAAGTCCATCGAGACACTCATCCACAGTCTCTTCGAAAACGGTAAAGGTTGCAACAACTCTATTCTCATTCTGTGTCCATATTATCCTATTGACATATAAGGAAAGTGCAAACATACTACTCCACATCCTTCTTCAAATAATCCCGAAAGTATCCTCACTCCAACAACGCCAATGTTCTTCATTGTCTTGGGTGGCCAGCCCACGACGAGTCGTGACATTCCATCATGAGTTCCCTCCTGAGGTGGAATGACTTAGGGACATAGATTCGCTCCCGAAAGTACAATTGTCCATCACCTAGCCAAAAATTCTATGTTTTTCCTTCCTTCACCTACTTCATGATGTTCTTTGTTGTGTGATCATGCTCTAACCCTTCCTTGTGATCTGTTTTTGCAACTCTTCCAAGACACAAATCTGACTGTCCCCTGATGTAGGCAACTTGTCTTCCTCCATTAGGACAACGAGTTGTTCCTTTCTACTCAAGGCATATGTGCCAGTGCTTACCTTGCCTAGCCTATACTCGATGGTAATGTCAAATTCTATGAGGAAGTCCTTCCACCTTTCCTACTTGGGTGACAACTTCGAAAACGTCATGAAGTAACTTGTCACATTGTTGTTTGTCTTCATGACAAACAAATTTCCCAACAAGTAGTTTCTCCAAGTCTGCAAATAATGTACCACTGTAGTCATCTCCTTCTCATGAACGGGGTATCTCCATTTACAATCCTGGATATTTATGCTCTCAAAGGAAACAGGATGTCCCTCTTGCGTTAAAATACCTCCAATGGAAAAGTATGATGCATTCTTCTACACTTCAAATGATTGCTCAAAGTTTGGTTGCTTCAGCATATTTGTTTTAGCTATTCAAACATAGACTTTCTTCTTTATGCCTAGTTCCATGCTTTCTCCTTCTTCAACAAGTCAATCAGCGGTGCAAAAATCTTGGAGTATCCCTCTATGAACTTGTGATAGTCATTAACTAGTCCAAGGAATAGTCTCACATCATAAACTATCTGCAACCATTCCCAATCTTTGATTTCCTTGACCTTCACAGGGTCCATGCAAATGCCTCATTGGTTGATCCAATGCCCCAAGAATGGTATCTCAGTCTTCCAAAAAACACACTTGGAATTCTTCAAGAACAATTGGTTCCATTAAAATGACTCAAATACCTGTGCCAAATGTTTGTTGTTCTCCTTCATACTTTATCTATACAATTCAATGTCATCCAAATAAACCACAACAAACTTCTCCAAAAACGACCACAACACATCATTCATCAAGGTGAAAAAGGTTGCAAGAGAATCGCACAACTCAAAAGGCATCGCTAGGAACTCATAGCTCCCATAGCTTGTCACCATGGTTATCTTTGCTTCATCTCCTTTTGAAATTCACACCTGATAATACCCATGTTGCAAGTCAACCTTTGAAAAGACCTTCGTCTTGGCCAACTTGTCAAGGAAATCAACAACTAGAGGCAATGGGTGTTGGTTCTTCACATTTTTTTTGTTCAACGCTCGGTAATCCAAACACATCCTTAGCTTTGAGGTGTCCTTCTTCTTCTTAAAGAGAACCGAGGTGTCATATGGGGACCTAGATGGATGAATGAAGGCAACATCAATCAACTATGTCAATTGTCTCTTCAACTCTTCCAACTTAGGCCTGGACAATCGGTAAGGAGTTCTTGTTGGTGGTTGGATGATCCAGGTGGATATCGGTGGCCACCCACCTTTTCGAAATGGCTCAAAACAGTTTTTTGTTTATTTTGGCAATTTACTATTTTTAGCAGGTTTTAACTTCTGGGGCCATATTGAGGGTCCAAATGAAGGTTTTTCGAGATCGAGGTTCACAATTATATAAGAAGTCATAATTGAGCCCCCAAAATGAATCTCCTTGACAATACCTTTCCAACGAGCTATCACATGCCTAAAACGGAGATCGTATGCAAAAGTTACGACCCCGGGAAGTTGATGTACTCACTTACCCAAACGGGGCCCACATGACTTTTGGCGCTTCATCTCCTAGGGTTAGGTTTTTGGATGTCTAGGACTTTTGGCATTCCTGTCTATTGTAAAAGGGCCTTCTGAGCCTCATTGTAATCATCTTCTTGCGAATGCGAGTAGCCATCACATCTCTTCTCAGAGATAAGCTGCCACTATTCTAGCAAGTCTTTCACTCTGTATTTTTACAGTCTCTGTACATTTCTATGATTAATAGAAATCGTGTATTACTGTATATCTATGTTTATGGTTGCATCTATGATACATTTCTGTTATATTATTGAATATCTGCAATATCTCTGTGCATTTATTTATTATATCTCCGCCCTCATTTCGTGCCGAAAATAATCCGAATCAGTGGTATTAGAGCAGGCTGCTCTTGATCATTTTTTCAGTGCATGTCCCCAACGAGGTCCGAGTATATAAAGTGGGGTCTCGAGCTTGTCTCTCTTGAAGACAATCACTCTCAAACACCCAAGAAACCCTCAATGGCGGAAGAAAAGAAAAACGACGGAGCAGACGATCCTATCAGTCTGTTGCTTGAGCAAGCTCTCACGCGACAGAGGGATGAAATGATGGAGAATTTTTCCCACATCCTTCAACGCCTACCGAT